>CM060611.1:4675655-4983155 GCA_030578255.1 Tiaroga cobitis
GAGTTTATGGTTTTTGGAAACTGGTGGTATTTTCAACGCTCATTTGCATTGTGAAGTGAGAATACGGCGCTTGTGTAGCTGGACGTCTTTGCTTTCATGCACTTGCATAGAGTACGTCTCAGTCCTAAAGACACTCGTGAGGTTTGACGAGTGTGCGTTAACGACCTCAGACATGCAAGCTCAGCTGCAGTGCTGAAGAGCTAACGAGGGAACTTTAAAAGCTCAGTATCACTGGTGCGATGCAAACGAGCCCTCCGGGTGAACTCAAGCAAAGCTCCAGACGAGAGCATCTGGCGAATTAATGAACACCCTCATTTGCATATGAAATGGCAGCTCTTGACAGTCGTCCTTCTGTTAATCCCGGTCAGGGGGCCACATTATCACACTGGGACAAACTTTGTAAGAATAAAACACTGCGGTAGGCAACAACTTTTAACTTGTATTGGCTCTGGTTCTTGAGTTAAGAAGTTTATAATGCATCACTGGAACTCTGGATCAATTAGATGAGTCTATTCAGGTGTGTAGAGTATCTGTGCCTTACTTTACTAGTCATTTTATATGATAAACCAACCGTATAGTACACACATGTACCTTAAATTACATGTACAAAGAAAAACATTTGGTCTAGAAACAATTTTCAATCAGAAATTGCTAGTAAATTTCACAAATAATTACAGAAACGGCAAATATGGTGATCCTTCTTTCTCACCATCGTCCTTTGGTCAGGTAGCCGTAAATAAGCCCCTCCCTCAGAATCTCCTTGTGAAAGAGCTGATAGGACAACAGCACCAGGAGGGTGGTCACAGATTCAAACAGGATGTTGTAGGTGATGTCACTATGAAAACAGAGACAGGATAAACATTAACACATACTAGGGGTGGAACGGTACATGTATTCGTATTGAACCGACACGGTACGGGCGTCACGGTTCGGTGCATGAATTTACACGGAGAATACACAGTATAAAAATAATTAAAACTCACGTGCAAATTAATGTAATGTAATGCGGAACCACTCTTTGATACGCGGGTTCTTTAGGGACACATAATCTGTAGTCCCGCTTTAGGCGAGCTCCGCATACGTATGCAGTTTTTTGTCAGGTCGACGGTCCAGTGAGTGAGTCAGAGATAGCAGCACTAAGGACGAGTATGGCGAGTGGTGGCGAACCCACAAGAGTTCGAGGACCCGCCGGCCTCTTTAAGATCGCAAGTTTGGGAGAACTTCGGTTTCCCAGTCAGTTACAATTAATTAAACCAACAAGCTTCAATATTAGGTTACTCACTTGCACGCACTCAGAGAGAGAGAGAGAAAATGCTCCAATAGTAATACGTTAAATTACATGAATTACTTAAATGTAGTAATACACTAGGTGGTACAGCCTGAGACATGCACAGTAAAAAAAAAATTCCCTTCTACATTTTTGTTTCGCTTTTCCCTCCATTGTACCGATCTCGTACCGAACCGCGATGTCTGAACCGAAGTATAAACCGAACCGTGACTTCTGTGTACCCTTCCACCCCTAACACATTATTACTTCCTTTAGATATCTGACTTTACATACAAATGCTTTTTTTAACTTTAAATGTTCTCCTGAAGGTGTTTTTGCATCTGTTTTTTTAATGAATTAAAAAAACAAACATTTACACATACTTCTGTCAGGACCTCTATCGTCAAAAACAATTGACAATTATCAAACAGTTAGTTCTGTTCTGGGCAAGAGACAGCCTAGCATGGATAAGAGCAGGGAGAGCAGCAATAACCCCCCTTAGGGTAAACAGAACAGAACCAACATGAATGTATGCAGATATCATTAATTCAAGATTTTAAAGTACAACATAATTCAAGAATTCAAGGGGAATCAGAATGCCACATCCTCACTGGGCGAGAGGAGGAGCTGGGGATGGAGGAGGGTAATTAGCTCCTGCGAAACGCGATAGCTGCTGATAATACTGAACGAGCTTATATACGTACACAGTGATATGGAAGGGGGAATCTCCTCAACCACCACCAATGTGCAGCATCACCTGGATGATGCGACGGCAGCCATATTGCGCCAGAACGCCCACCACACAGAGGAGACAGTGATAAAGCCAATCATTATATGGGGAGGATTAGGAGGCCATGATGGACAGAGGCCAAGGGGCAAATTTGGCCAGGATGCCGGGGTTACACCCCTACTCTTTTTCGAAGGACATCCTGGGATTTTTAATGACCACGGAGAGTCAGGACCTCGGTTTAACGTCTCATCCGAAGGACGGTGCTCTTTGACAGTGTAGTGACCCCGTTCACTTTACTGGGGCGTTAGGACCAACACAGACCACAGGGTGAGCGCCCCCTACTGGCCTCACTAACACCTCTTCCAGCAGCAACCTGGTTTTCCCAGGAGGTGTCCCATCCAGGTACTAACCAGGCTCAACCTTGCTTAGCTTCAGTGGGCAACCAGTCTTGGGCATACAATTGAGTTGAAATCACAGTAACATAAGGCCACCTGAGTATTATTGCTCGACTAAAACATTGTAAACGATAAGATTGTAAAAGAAACAATTAAATTTGATTATAGTCTTTATTTATAGTCTTTACTTTACTTAATTTACTTAAAGCTCCAGTAGGTAACTTTTGAAAACATGTATTTGCTAAAACTGTCATTATGTCCTGACAGTAGAATATGAGACAGATAATCTGTGTAAAAATCAAGCTTCTCTGGCTCCTCCCAGTGGTCCTATTGCCATTTGCAAGAAATACACGCTCCCGGTCAGAAACAACCAATCAGAGCCCTGTCAGAGCCTTAGCACTGTCAATCACGCTCGTGTACGCGCTGATCACACCCCTCTCTTGCACAGCGCGAGCGCCGGAGCGTCAGCCGTCGTTCAAACTCAAGATTGCCGGCGAGCTGCAGCTGTGCTTATGACGGAGAAACAACCTAAACTGCCAATTCTCCAGTGACACCTGCTCATAAAACAAAGAGGTAAAAGGAAAAATACTGATGACGATAAACAAGCGAAAAATAAAGAATTACACAGAGCCCATTGACTCGGTGTCAAAACTAACATGTAGATAAAATGTCACGCACTCTGCTAAGCAACAATTGAAACCTGCTAATTCACTGGCTTGTCATGTTGCTGAAATAATGTACTAGCACACCTTATCTAGCATTATATATCGCTAGAATAATTACTTACATGCTGTAACGTTAGTTACCGTTATATTAACGTTATCTTACTAGCTATTTATAACTTATAGAAAGAGTGCAACGTTATAAAGTTACATGTAGGCTATTGGAAAATACATAATGATTTGAGGACCAAGTTTGTAGTCAAAGTATGGGCAGGCCATAGTCAATGTAAAGCATATTATTGACGTTTAGTCCCTATTAGTGAATGTGCCATATAACTTTTTATCCGCCGTCATCGGTGGCCCTGTTTACTAGCCTGCGCGTTCACGACAGGCTCCGCTGTGGAGGACGAGCTGTGGAGGGAGGGCTGTAGTGCAGCGGAGAGCAAGGGGGTGGGACCTGGAAGTTGTGCTTGTTCAAATTTTCAGGCTAAGTCAACGTTTTCTCAAAACTCCCTACTGCAGCTTTAATTTTAGTCTTTTTATTCATCAAAATTATTTTGAAGATAATTTCAGGCACTTTTATAAAAAATTGGAAACAGTAAGATTGTAAAAGAAACAAGATTGTGAATCTCATAAAAACATATCCAGGTCAAAATTCACCCCAGAATTCAAAGGTAAAATAAAGTAAAAAAAAAAAAATACATAAATATAAAAAAGCATTATATACTGCATAACATTTTATTTGTATTTTTTAATACTTTTATGAGCATTACAATATTTGCACTATGACATAATTTTCAAATGATGGGGAAATATGAAAGAACATCTGATCACATTATCATTCATCAAAATCCCCAAAATAGTGAAGTCCTACTGTAAAATGAACTCATTGCCCCCTCTCATTTTCCAAACACACACACACACACACCATCAATAGAACAATCTCTCTTTTTTTCTATTGTCCCTCGTTTCCTTCCTCCAGGTTTCTCACTTCACTTCCACTTCCCAGTGCTGTGAAGTCACTTGGCATGATTCCTTTTCACTTTCTCTCTCTCTCTCTCTCTCACACACACACACACACACTATTATTACATTCATAATAACATGAAGAGTTTCCTATAGGATTCTGTTTTTGCAATGAGGACCAACCAAACCCCACATCCTGAGCTTTAACGACACATTAAATCATACCGAATAAATTACATTTTACAACATTATTTTAGTGCTTTGAATTTCTTTGGTTATTAAAATATAATTTATTACAAAACTCTTAAATAACACAAATAAAATTTGCAATGGGGAAAAAAATACACAACAACAAAAAAAAGGAACGAAGGAAGGATTTCAGATTATTTTGAGGTGGAGTTGACTAGTTCAAATGTTGAACAAAAGTCAGCAGAATTCTGACAACTAGACTTAAACAAGCTCAAATGTACTAAACTGAGATGACTTTACTACAAAAAACGTAACGGGGATGAGGGATGTGTATGATCTGTGGACGTGGATTCCATGTTGGGCTGACAATAAATATTTTGGTACTTGTTTTTATTAAATTACTTATTATTACAAGAAAACCACAGAAATGAGCAAAATTATTATTAACAGCCTTGCCTCTTACATGCTTGGTAAAGTTTGAATATTGTCGATTACCGATGACAAACATGTCTCCAAAAAAATCATTTTTTAAGAGCATGGAAAAACTCTCTCATTAACAATCTTACGAAAAGAATAAAAAAACACACATGATTAGTCACCTTTAGCACCATAAACAGAATTATATCATTACAAATCTGTTCCATCTATGGTAAAAGGTCAGCACGGACAGCGATGATATGCAAAATTGCGTAAGCCTAAAAACTCCCTTCTCTTGTCTTCTGAAGTCATACGCACTGTGTTTATTAATATACAGATCTTTTTCACTATATGCTTTCATTGTATGAAAAAGAGTAGCTAAAGATTGTACAAAACATTAACTTTTTGTGTTTCACAGAAAAAAGAGTGTCACATCGGCTTGGAATGACGTAAATGATTTTTGGGTGAACTGTTCCTCATCACCTTACGCAGTATAAACGCTCTGATGTTTTTGTGTCTCTGCAGCTATTTTATTTCTTGTTTTGATCTGTGAGGTAATTTGAGCTACAATTCACAATATCCTTCAGAACAGTGTGATAAGAATCCTGTCTCCGGCTACAGAATCGCTCAAAAACACGTAGGAACCAGCGAGTCGGGGATCTGAATGTGACCCGCGCCTGACTTCTCATGGTCAGCACGTAGCAAGGAAACGAGACAAATGGCAACAAAAACAGACACGGGAAAACAACAGCACACTGAACTCTGTTACAATACAACAACTACGCAATCCACTTACACATGTGAGCCAGCACAAATAACAGGCTTTATTTCAAACCCGCTTAAAACTTTCAACTGTGTTTAAGTGACGTTCCTCAAGTTCTCGGTTCGTTCTCAATAAATGCCTTGTGATTTATAAACTCTCTGTTAAGTCTCTTGATTCATTAAGACTGTATTGCATGCAGTTTTTTGTATTATTTAATTTAGTTATTACTGCCCTTTAACATTGGACACAGCTGTCAGTCTATTGTAACAGACACAAATGTTCAATAAATAATCATATCTGCATGAATCTCATGAAAACATATTCAGGTCACGTTTCATCCCAAAATTAAAATGATGATGATGAATAAACAAACAAATAAAATATAAATATATATTTTTTAATAAATAAAAAGGGCATAATAAGTAAAATAGGGGCATTTTAAGCACTGAACAGTACACATCATGATTATCGTGATCAGTGTAATATGGTTCTCATTATAGACTGGGTGGAACACAAGGACACTCTAGAACATGACAAACAGATTTACATTCAGAGTGGATACATCCATCTGTCCTTTGCATAAAAACACACACAAACACTAGAAACATGCAAGAGGCAAGCTGAATAATGCAGTGCTGATGTGGTTATCTCTCTACAGAGATTTACAGATGTGTGTGTGAAGGGCGTCACTCAATAAATCATGAGTTCATGCATGAAGGTGTCCTCCACTCAGGTGTGTAAGTGACAGCGGGTCACACAGAGGTCTGATGAGACACACGGGCGCTCGGGGATCATGGAAAAGCACGTAAAGGGAGCGTGCAAAAACAAAGGAGCAAAATGTCCCGTTTTTAAGAAGCTGTGTCAAGTTCAAAGTAGTGACTTTGTACAAGCTACCCTTGCTAAATTACTTTGTTTCATAAACAACGAATTTTGCAACACTGACTACTAAATTATTTGAATCAACAAATGAACTGACTCGAGCTGAATAATGACACTATTGTCTTCTGTAGCTCTGCTTACAGCTGAATCTGTCTCATTTGATGAAGTCTGCATCACTGATTCTATTATTTTCCTGTTTATTACTGTGAAGCTGCTTTGGAACAATCTGTGTTGTAAAGCGCTATATAAATAAAGGTCAGGTGGCATGATTAATTGTGCTAATATGTTTGACAGTCCTACTTTTTAATTCTTGAACTTCAAGAAAAAAATTTATGAAAAAATGTGTGTGTATAAATAAGGACAGAGACACCCCATTGTTTGAGTCAGAGTTGACCTTCACACACTGTATGTAAGAGACCCGTCATATATCACGACAATAACACACGCACACACCTCCTCTCACGCTGAGACATACTTTATCACTTAGTATTTGCAAGACAGAGAAATCCAGAACAAAACAAACACACAGTTCTTCTTTGGTACTCACAGAAGCGGCACTTCAACGATGAGATGCACCAAATTACAGACCAGCTCCTCCAGAAGATCCTCACAGATGGAGTCTGTTAACACACACACACACACACACACACACATCAAGGTCAGGTCAGAGACGGGAATGCTGACACATCAGCAACGTAAATATTATCTGTGAAAAGTTTCTTTAGGTCACTGGTTCTGTATGTTGCTCATTCTGATTGGTCAGAGATGACATTTATGCTCAGATGTGGGTTGTGACACATCAAACAACTGAGAAGCTGTCAGGCTGGACAGACAGACCAGATAACATAGATGCTCTAGTGCTGAAAAAGCGCTTTTATTTTGCCTTTCGGCCATTATTATAGATAAGCACGATGGAGAGAGGACAGGAAAAGAACAGGATCAGGAAATGACCCGAGCGAGTCTCAAACTGGCATGACACACATGAGCTTCACTTCACTTCAAAACACTAACTTTATCTTTTTTTGTGAAATCAAATATGGGAAATGTGCGTCAGGGTTATAAAAACTGAAACTATTCAAAACATTTTTGTTAATTTAAATAGAGAAATAAAATAAAATATGAATATTAAATAAAAAAACGTAAACTAAAACGAAATGAGAAATGTTGTCTTGGAACTGAAATGAGTTTAAGCACTAAAATTACTAACTAGAAATATATACAAATTTTAACTGAACTAAATAGTAATTTTAATATAAAAACTAATAAAACAACAAAAGCACATCATAAAATTACAAAAAATTTAATAAGGAAAATTGTATTAAAAATGAAATGTTAACATGAAAGCTGAAAATATAAAAATAAAAGGTAACTCAAAATCTTAATAAAACTATAATAGTAAGATATTCACACAAAATAATACAATCTAAAAAAAAGACTGTGGGGACCAACTTTGTGGCTTAACGAGGAAACCAGTTCTAGTTAGGGTTAGTCTGGGTTATGGTTAGTCTGGGTTAGGGTGGGGTTAGGTTATGTTAGGTCAGTGCTAGTCTGGATTAATTAGAACTAGCTTAATCTAAAAAATATCAATATATTTAGCTATACTTTATGGACCCTGCCTCTTTCATCTTGGAACATTTACAAATATAAATTGATATATAAATAATAATAATAATAAATAAGGTTTCGTTTAGGGTTAGCTGTTGGCTTTACATAAAAACAATGGTAATACTTTACAACAAAGTCTCAGTTGTTAACATTACATTAATTAACATGAATAAACCATGAAAAATAATAAATGCCATCAAACTAGCATTTATTAATTTAGTTCATGTTAATTTCATTCATTAACTAACATAAATGCTGTAAAAATATCTAATGCGTCTACAAAAAAAATGAGACCTTGTTGTAAAGCGTTACAAAACAACAACAGAAATGTTCTCATTTAGGTAAAAAATATATTTGTGTGTACTGGTTTGACTATATTTGTGAGGGTCAAAAACCAAAATATAAAACCAAAAAAATAAAGTGAAGCTAATTAATTTGTGTGTGCGTGTGATACCGTAGGTTCCTGGCGCCCTCTCCTGGTAGGAGAACTGTAAGTGCAGCTCTTCTTCACTCATCTCCCTGATGAAGACCTTCAGCAAACAGCGCACCAGAAACAAAGCATTATGGGCCTGCCAGATGAATAACTGACTAGAGAGAGAGAGAGAGAGAGAAAGAGAGAGAGTCATAGATAATTATTGACCTACAGCAGCCTGTGAACTGTGGCTTGACCCTGTCAGTGGTTTTGGATCATCCTTGACTAAACCAACACACACACACAGGCTGTCAGGCGTCTGTAGTAGTTACTTTATCATTACAAGTTCATACACTGAGAAACAGCTCACATGTGCAGCTATCACATCAGCTGACCCTGGATCAAATGTGTGACTGAGGGTTTGATCTCTGCATAGTTCAGATCAGAGCACATCATAAATATTCTCTCAGAGGATCACAGTGTGACGGTTCACATGCACGCGCTGTAGGAGCGCTGGGTCACTCCCTGCTCTGGATTTATGCTACAGCAACACTTTGAGCACAAACATCATCTCTGTGTGTGTGTGTGTGTGTGTGTGTGTGTGATGCTGTGGTCTGCACCGCTGATATTCCCAAGGGAAAATCATTTCAAAAACATCTTAATGGTACCCGTCCTGCGTGATTAGCTAACGTGCCCTAAATGTCACGACTGTGTGGGAAAAGACGTTTTAAAATATATATTTCGCAAAATCTCACAGATGTTCTGAGCATCCGAGAACCACAACAAAATAGAATAAATCTCATCCGTTTTCACACTCAAGCTGTTACTGTATACTATACTTGAGGTGTGAATCTTTTCTTGCCTCACGATTTGATTATAAAATAATTCTCGGTTCATCTTTTCCTCCAATTCTTTTATAAATAAATAATAATATTATATTAATAATCACAACATGTAGTTATTTTTGTCATTTTATATTTGCTATTAAAAATAAAAACAAAGATGCAAATAACAAACAGTAGAATAAATACAAGTCCAGTCAATATAAGAAAGGAACAAAATTAAAATAGTGCATTACTATTTTTTTTTCATTTGAAATATTTTTTTTATTTAAATAAAATAATTTTAATTATTTTAAATAACAGAAGCATTCAAGTAAGAAATAATACAATAAATATAAAACATTTACATATAAAATGAATCACTACATAGTCTTTAGTTATTAATTACAAATAAATTGATTATTATTAAAGCTACAAAAGTGATTCAGTCAAGAGCAGTGAGTGATTCCCGCTTTTCTTTTGATGTTTAATTAACATTAATGACAGACAGTAGCAGGTTTATTATATTATGACCTATGCACGGATCCAATATAATGTTACACATCAGACTTTCTCCCCCAAACGTTTACGTTCACTTCAGGCATAACTGACTTATGTTTACATGAACACTCGCCAAGACAGATATTTTGAAATGGTATTTGATATTTGACCATTTAAGCGCAATAAGCCGCGTCAGATATCTCATTTTGATATCACATTCTGTCTGAGGGCTTATTGAGCTTAACAACTTTTTAACCACAACCCTATTCCGCAGCGCACTTCAGCAGGGATGCATTAAATTGCTCAAAAGTGAAAGTAAAGACATTTATAATGATACAAAATATTTCCATTTCAAATGAATGCTGTTATTTTCATAAAAAAAAAATCATAATTATTCCAAACTTGTTTGATTAATTTACAATAGAAAACACATGTGACTGGTTTCTTCATAAACATGGAAAGTGAATAATAAAAACATGAATGAGCCACTATATAAAATATAATAACTTGTACGCAATTATTTGTGATGTTTGCTCGAGGAACTGCCATGTAAGCACAAGTCAGTTTTCATGCAATGGATTTTGGATACTGTGTGCCTTCATATTATTCGTTGTTTATGGATATCGAAAACGACATACAGCTCTTATATGCACACATTAGTGAAGACGTATCTCACTTACTCTTGGCATTCTGTGGAAATCTTCAGTTCTTTGGTTCTGCTGAGAAAGACTCTCACCAACGCCCCGAAGTTCCCAGACCTGGGGTTGTTCTGAACTATAAAGGGCCGAGACAGAAGATCAAAAACACAAAACAATTTCCCATCTGAAGGTTGTTTATGATAAGTGCTGCTAAACCAAATCAACAGAATGCATTAAGGATCCTTGTGATTTAGTGGTAAAAAAAAAATAAACTAGTCAATAAACACAATAAATTAAATACAGCACATCATAAAAGCAGAGTTGACTTGGGATCGGTAATCATTTAAATGGTGTGGCTTCATGCGCACGCAGACCTAAATTACAGAGCTTTATTTCACAGGACAGTGGGTTTGAAATCAGCGTCTCTTTGGACAGAGGGCTGTAATGAAATGGCAGTAAATTACTCATACAAACACACATACTCAGAGTCTTAGCCAGCGGGACGACAGCCTCCTCCAGCAGTTTAGCATCAGCACTGCAAATACAGAGAGAGAGATAAACGTCATATGAGAGAAATGTCAATGAGCCACTCAAGCCAGTGTTTTACAATGAATTTAACATGGTAAAGAGATGTTGTTTGGCACGACATGTTGCAGTAAAATCATGAAGGGAAAGCAATAATAAAGGAAATCATTGTTCAATAAATAATGAATATTGACAATAAAAATTATTTAACTAAACAAAACAGTTTTTCTAACTTTAGGTTGCATGCATGTAAAACGTAGGGCAGAGATACATTTTACATAGTTGGTCATTAAAAGTAGTCATTAAAACTTCAACGAGTAAGTAAATACTGCAATGAACTGATTAAAAGTTCAACAGATTATGTCTGACATGGCTGGATACAGCTGAGAAGTTCAAGATGTCAGAAATCACCCTTTTCTGAACCAGTTTTCATATGTTGAATGTGTTAAATATGTTAAACTGTATTGACAACAGCATTACACATCAGAAACATGGGATTTGTGTCTTACGACAGGAAACATAAGTGCACTCTGTCTATTCATGCAAAGTGCTGAATAATGCAGGACAACTTCAGATCAGATTATTTTATTTAATGCCATGTCAGCGTTCAAAGCTATTTTCCTGGCAAAAATTCACTTACAAAAATACAAATGTCATATAAAAACAATAAAAACAAAACAAATATAAACAACATGTCATATTATACAATATATATTTTTTAATTAACATCCAAAACCTTTTCAGGCATAATCTCATTAAATACGTCCTTCGATGAAAGAGCATTCTGCTTGCGTTAAGTCCAGGACAACCGAATAAAATACGTTTGACAGATAAGGGAATTTTACAAAACATACATAAAGTTGGATCTTCAGCTTTAAGCAAAAAAGCATGGGTCAAAGGACAACTTCAATGACAAGTCTATCATAATGAACAGGAATATTTCAACAAAAGAAAGAGATGCTGAAATAAGTGTTTGTGATGTGAGATTTTCTCTGGCTCCCTCTGGTGTCCGTCCCTCATATAACCTTCAAACTGAGAGAGCAATAGATGAACTAATCTACAGTACATCCAGCTGAGCTCATCATGACATCAACAACACACATCTTCAGACAGAAACCGGTGAAAGTGCAATCAAATACAGTACGTTAGCAGTTAACTATAACAGGAAAAACACTGAATATAACAGCAAACACAGCACAGAGTATAACAGATTTAGAAAACAACTTTAACCATCTACTCACTCATCAACCACATTAACTTTTGAAATAAACACAGCAGAAACATCTTCTACGGTCAGCTAGTATTGTATAGTTGTGTGTATCTGTTGTTTTTTCAGACTATTTTCACAATGCAGCGCTGGTGCGAGTTTGCTTCTGTTTTGTTAAAGAAATTTCAAGTGCCCTGGGAGTGTGTCTGTCATATAAACGAGAACAATTTTCTTGTTCTTTTTAAATATTTGAATTTGATAAATTGAAAAACTCTCAACAAGAGGGCCTCCGCAAACTTCCAACAGGATGCCTAAAAAATATTTTATTAATTATTTTTTTATAATATCAGTGTTTCCCCTAGAAAATTTTCCAGCAGCGGTGCTATCCCGTGGCGGAGGGGGAGGGGGAGGGGGGGGGGGGGGGGGGGGGGGGGGTAACACTTGGTAACACTTGGTAACACTTGGTAACATGCTCCGCTACATGTACAGGTTACATGTACCTCCGGAAGAACCTTTTTTTTTTTTAAATAAACCCTTAAACCATGACTTCTGGCAAGTTTTGTGGATACAAATTGACATTGAGACAATTACGACATACCATCAACAGATTCAAGGTGATTATTGCAGCACGCACCTTAAACTGATCACAAACAGAAACCTTCATTTTATAATTTTAGACAGGATTTTTCACGTTTTTGTTTTGTGTTCATTTTCAGCTATAAGGTAGATATTGATAGGGGAAAAATTAAATGGCACAACCCAGAAAAAGATTATTTAGAATTTATTGAAAATTTTAGGCCACACCCAATCTGTGAGCACTTAATTTTTTTAATTTTTAATTTGAACATTTTTAAAATCAAAAGTGTTAAGTTAACATTATTTAATGCACAATGAATGAAGTGAACAAACATGAACAATCAAGTGTTTTATTTGACTTGACTGTGCCTTTATTTAATCCAAAACTGTGTTCGTATTTCATTTTAAAAGACTTTTTAAAAGAGTTATCCAGCCAAGAATAAGCCTAGATCTGCTTTTCTGGCGGACTAATAACAGCACTCGGGTGTCGGTCAGAGACTGTGCTCATGTACTCCCGCTCGTAAAACTACCCGGATACAACTGCACCCGAGTTCACTTTAGGGGCCGTTCACATATCGCGTTTTTTGCGTGGCGAGATGAAAACATCGTAACATCTCATCTCAACACGCCATGTGACAAAAACCAACCGATCAGCTTCGGCCTTTCCGTAACAACATCGACAGCTCGGCCGAACAGCTGATCATAGCTGTACAGGGCGGCTTTTTATTTCTCATCTCCATAAATATATCTAGTAGTAAAGCTAATGCAAGGGCTAGAAATCAATTCATTCTTTGCTGCTACTTCCTCGTCCTCATGGAGAGCGCCGCTTTCTCCTTTCTAAAAGCGCTTGGTCTCTCCCGTGGCGTCTGTCGTTGCTATGCAACGAATAGAGGCTGCCTGGAGAAACGAGCGTGCTTCCCGCGCGCCTACATTTGAAATAACGAATTTGCACGCGCAGAAAAACGCGCGAACGGCCCCTTATGGCAACGTGACATTAACCTAATCGAAAATATTTCCATATGTGGCTCTTTCCTCCTTTCTTGTCAACAGTGGATTCAGAGCCACCGCATTAGCAGCACCGGCGCACGCCACGTCTCAAGTGTTTTTAGGTGTGTAAGTGGATGTGATATTACTGATCATGTGAAGATTTTGCAGCGGCGCTGAAAATCCAGTGGCGGCGCTGCGCCGCTGCTAAATACATTGTAGGGGAAACACTGAATATATTACAACAGTCTAGCTTAATATCGAACATAAAACACTATAAAAACAGACAACCAAGACGTAACCAAAAAAACTATTTCTTAATTTTTTTTTCTAGAATATTCCAACTTCTGGAATCACAAAACGATTTGTAGTTAAATTACATATGCCAACACTCCCAGTTTCTGTTAATATGTTATAGTTAATTATGTTCATAGCATATAGGGAGCCTTTGAATATTGGACACTAGGGGGCCTTTAGGTAAAAAAGTTTGAGAACCACACAATAAAAACCTCCCAGTCCACATAGAGTATTTATTTATAAACTAAAAAAAAAAAAAAAAACATTAATCATGATCATTCCATCACAATTATGAGCACTAGGGCTGGGCAAAATAGATAAGCTAATAAACCATCCTCTTAACACAAACAAGGCAAGGAATAATAATAATAATAATAATAATAATACATTTTATTTATAATGCGCTTTTCTAAAACCCAAAGCGCTAAGCAATGCAGGAAGCATTTTAAAACTAGTCTAATCACACCAAGCATTAGGAAACGTAATGGTCAAAAAGGCCCTGTTTACACCTGGTATTAAGATGTGTTTTAGTCGATCGGGTCACTAGTGGACGACGCTAAATAAAAGTGTAAACGGGCCCGGGGTCTTAAACATTTTGAGCTTGTCCCCTTTCAACCACTTCCAGAGGTAGTCGAAAACACATTCGACCGTAGTATAAACGCTCATGTGGTCTAATACGTTAAACAGCCACAAAAGACCATGAACATTATGGGAAGCGCACTAGTCAGATGTGATTTAAACTTTGTCGGCTGGAGACCCAAGCTTTGTTTGAAGACGACAAACGTACCAAGCACAATGTTCTCTCACCATTCCTGATTTCTAACATCTTGCGGCTGTCAGAGCAGAAACAAAAGCCGATGCTCTTCATGTTTTTCAGTCGTCATTTGTCAATTGTGCGAGCTTATTTAGCCCATTAGATCGAAAGATCTGAAAAAACACATACATTTGATTTACCAT
Organism: Tiaroga cobitis; assembly: GCA_030578255.1. Lineage (NCBI taxonomy): Eukaryota > Metazoa > Chordata > Actinopteri > Cypriniformes > Leuciscidae > Tiaroga > Tiaroga cobitis. The sequence goes on from CM060611.1 coordinate 4,690,447, forward strand.
CCATAGATAGACCCTCCCCTTGAAGAAATCAGGACAGAAGGGGTTAAAAGTGGACAAAAGAGAGGGATTAAAACACCAGGTGTAAACATGAATGTCTCTCTCTCATCTACTTCTGATCCGATCGACCAAAACACATCCTAATACCACGTGTAAACAGGGCCAGAGACAGAAGCACATTCAAATATTCAATGTGCCATCCAGCCCATGAGCACATGATCAACACACACACATCCCACATTAACATATCAGCATCTGTACAGTATTTAGCACCTTCAAGTGGGGAATGCCACTCACTTTACCAGGGCTAGTTGCGCTTGTCAAAACATTTGGTAACAACATGTTACAATGTTTACCTACATGGTAAGCTACAATTACTGGGAGGCTACTGTATTTATTATTGCTTGAAATCTTGATTCAATATCGATTAATTTAGATAATTATTAGGTACAGTAGATACTTGTTACTTTTTCTCAAGAAAAAAAGAAATCTCACTAATGCTGTAAACATACAGAGAGCCCTGTCAGCTGGTATTATTATTAAAGGTTAAAAATATCAACTTAAATTAAATATAATGCGTTTTTTTATTATAATAACAACTTTATAATATTTTAATGATATACCGGTAAGTAAAAATATAATAATGTAGCCTAACATAATGGACATATTTAACAAAACACTCCTATAGCTAATTCTTGGTCATTAAATGGCTTTCCTGAGGTAAATGTAAGGTTATGTGACATTGTTATGTTCTCTACCTGTTTTATTGACCTCTTACCGCAATTGAAAAACACTGATTAATCTGAGGCATATACATTTCGGTAAATTGTACTGTATCTTTCAACATGCCCTATTGTTCATTCGGGTTTATTTACTAGCAGCCTAGTAAAGAAGAGAGAGATGTGATCGGTTCACGTGCCGCTTGAGGCGCTATACAGAGATCTGTCACGTCACATTTACAAGGGCCAAAACGGTATTTACTGTTGATAAATTGTCAATTGACAGAATCTGTGAGCTGATAATTTGTTTTATATCAAAAGTAACCTGCTCTGCCTTGTCTGTGGATGTCAGTGTCCTCTTTGCTTCACAATTTTTCTCTTTTCGTGAGAAAATGTATGTGTGGCGTGAGAGCGTGTGAAAAGTGTGAATTGCGTGAGAGTTGGCAGCTCTGCTTTACATGCTAAAAAGTTAGCCAATCAGAGCAGGGATCATTTACATACCTAAATCCACATTAATATTAGACAGTATTTTTTTTTTTTTTTTTTTTGAGATTAGTATTATAGTTTGACATAAGAAGAGGTCTGGGAAAAAATAAAATGCTACAAAAGTGCAGAATATCTGATCTCATGGATGCATCCTTTTTATATATATATATATATATATATATATATATATATCAGATTTAAAATGTGGATTTAGTCGATTTTTGCATGAAGATATAGGAAAACACCCTAGACTCTGTATAGTTTTTGTTTTAAAGCCCGCTACATCAGTTGACTCAGGCCACAGTCAAACTGTTGTTGTTGTTTTTTATGGAACCCTTTCAATTTTACTATATAATATATTTAAATGATAACAAATAATTGTATTCAATTAAAAAACAAACCAATATAGAAATATATTACTATAGAAATAATACTATTGTATTGTAAAATATTTAATTTCATAATAGTAATAAAAATGTATTTCACAGAACAGTAAAATTACAATAGTAAAATGTACATCTGTCTTGATTTCTTTGCTTTCAAACTGTAAAACAGATATTTTATTGTGGTGGAAAATGCTGGTAGACATTTTTGTTGACAACAGATTTAGCCTATAGATTCTCTTTACAAATTTGGGAAGATGGACAGCGTTGCATATTCAAATGCACAATATAAGCTATCCAAACACACAGTTTGTGAAATCGAGTTTCTTTGAAACACTGGATTTGTCGTGACTCCTGTCCTATCCCAATTTAAATCTCATCAGATCTAAACGAATCACACAAACAACCTATTTTTCCTATTCAAAATGGCGATTTTCACCGAGAGATAAGTTTGCATCCCTGAGTGTATGGGACATCAGTGATGGGGGTCAGAGGAGCGTCTCACCTGCAGGTGGGGCTAGTGAAGGTGAAGGAGATCAGCTGGTTCCAGAAGGGCTCATTCTCCGATATGGCGTCTGGACCAATCAGATTGCGGATGCTCTGGCTCTCCGACAGGTCGCTCACCTGACTGGTGTTTGCACCCATCGCCTCCAGAAACCACGAGAGACTGTCTCAGAGCCTCATCGCCAGCCAAGCAAAACCTGGAGGATCATGAGAGCAATCATTTCACTGAGTAAAGTAATCAGTTGGACAAATAAGACATGGAGGAGGAATCACACTAGACATGCAACTAAATACTTAAGCTGGAGTCCACACACTTGAAACAGGTTTAATGGGTAGACACAGAGCCCTAACACACAAGCACACGCCTCTTTGTTAAGCACATACACCCTTTACACACACATTGTTGACGTGCCACTGATTCCCTGATGTGGATTGCGAAACTCTCTTCAGAAACTGACGAAAAGCAGTGACGGTTTTCGTTAAACATCCTGGTTAATATTACATTTGATCTGATCAGATAAGATGACGTGACCTCTCTTCTTGACTAACAAGGAAACTCATTTATTTTGTGTCTCACAAACCTGCATACATTTGTACCGTGACATTATTTTCACGGCAATTAAGCACATTTTCACTTCAATTTTTAATTATGTAATTGTAATTGTTAATTGTAAAGGCTGCTGAAAACTCAGCTTTACTATCACAGGAAAAAAAAATATTTCTTAAATATATTAAAACATATACAGACAAACACACACACACACACACACACACACACACATATATATAAATATATAGATATATTTGTATAACAGTAACGAGATACATTTTTCCCATTTCCAAGAGAATTGGGGGAAATGAAAAAAAAATGCCACTATCTTGATAGTAGTCTTAATCTTTAATCTTTATAGTTTAGGAATATGACTCAAACAAGGTCTTGACAGATTTTGGTGAGATTCGCTCAAAGATGCTCCAAGGCACAAACAATCATGATGCAATGATGCAAAATATCTGGCCAATTACTAAAATCAATAATGAAATAAATCAAGATCAACATTAGAGGTGAGAACAACAGATCACAGGTAAGCACCTCATGAATAACCTACAGAATACAGGTAAGTTACACATGTACAGACTAGGTCAAACACCTGCAGGACATCAATGTTTAGACTACAGTCTGTACAGCAGCAGTGCAACGAACACATTGCAATACACAATGAACACAAATACTGTCTAATATACACAGCCTATGATTTCACACAATGCTGGTGAAGACTGATTAATAATATGTCATTCAAAACTTCCTGTAAATAATGGAATTCATTTACTTAGACATATTTGGGCTTTTCCTCAGACTCAGAGGGCTGTCATATAACTCACTTCACAGCTTCTATACGTTACCTACCGCAGATAAAACCACTAGAATGCAGTTAAATATTAATTTTATATGACTATATTATGGTATGCAATTCCCTGTGTAGAAGTTAATAAGTGTCCAGTAAGCTATACACCTAGCAACAATTAGCTTGCAGACTCGAGTGAATGGAGAAATCCATTATAGACACGTTAGCTTCAATGCTGGCATGCTAGCAAGCTAACGACAAGAATAACTTACCTGATGAATGTCAGAATTGACAGCGCCTCAGAAAAGCCCCTCGCGTTCCTTAAGACAAGCGTCTATGTATTTTCAGAAGAAAAACAACTAAATGAGTTGTAATTAGTAATGGTAAATTTCCAGTAAATTGTGTTAAACAGTGTAAGTTTTGAGCTGTATTGACTTGCGTCTCCACGTCACCACTGACGCTCGTGACATCGCGAGCACGCGCAGAATAACACTCCAATCCTAGAGGCGGAGAAACTCATTAATATTCATTAGAAGATTGCCAGGTAACGTAAGCAATCACGATCTTATAAATATTCAGTATTAGCCTTACATTGTAGCTAGATATACACCATATATAGCCTACTTATAAATATGCGTAGCAGGGTTCATAAATTCGCAACCGTGAAAACTAATAAATACTGTAAAATCGCTGTTAACGATTCAGATATACTACTTACTTAGATATACATAGGTCATATATAGTTTTCAACATTGATAATATAATCAGAAATGTTTTTTGGAGCATCAAATCAGCATATTAAAAGTAATGATGCAGAAAATTCAGCTTTGATCACAGGAATAAATTACAGTTTACAATATATACACATAGAAAAGAGTTATTTTAAAGTGTAATAATGTCACATTATTTCTGCTTTTACTGTATATTTGATCAAATAAAAGCAGCCTTGATGTGCAGGCTTTATTCTTGTGATTTATAGACTTATTTTTTTTTGTTTTTTTAAAAAAAAAGCTACTTAAATGCACTAATTTAACTAAGACCCAATGGCTTAATCTAAGCCCTGTTTCTGAAACCGGGCTTTTTTTAATCTCATTTGATTGTATTTGCTACTGACCTTCGATGATCCAATTCAGCCATATACTAATAAGCAAAAATGACTCGATTTTTTTGGTTTTTATTGCTAAAGTGTTGAACTTCTTTTCCTGTGTCCTATTCTTCTGCAATCCAGAGCAGCGGCACAGCTGTAAGGTTTGTTTGAGCAGCGCCCTCTACTGTACAGGTGTGGATTTGCATTTCCTTTTGCATTTGCACTTCTGTTGTGAAAGGGCCTTTACATTTGCCAAAAATACAACTTTTATAGCAAACAAACAAGCAAGCCCAGACCAGGAGCGGAAAAGTGACGCAAAAGTAATGCAACACATTACTTTCCATAAAAAGTAACTAATTAATGCAACTAGTTACTATTTTAGGAAGTAACGCAATCTTGTAATGCATGTAATGCCAACACTGGTAACATGAAAAATAAAGAATGTACTTTTCACCATAAACAACGTCTCAAAGCCAAAAGTTCTATATATTTTTCTTTATTTATAGACATTTGTATATTACAGTACATTACTGACAGACAATCCACAGAGCTGTGTAAAAGTGAATCTGTCACATTGATATGGCTAGGTAAAGCCTTTCGGTTCATTCAATATGCACATTTAGAACAACCAGCTTAATAAATATAGTGTTTTCTCATAAACGATATTATTATATGGTAGATTATTTGAAATCTTGTAACAGGTTTCATGTAACTAGGGTTAAAATGAGAAATATATGTCCGCCTCCCAAGTCCCTGTACCAAAGTGCGAAGTCAATTCTATGATATAAGAAAACAAAGTCAATGTCATTAAGGCTTCATTCTTGCGCAGACAGACATTTCTGTGTGGAGCTGATGGCCAGACGAGCCATTTAAGAAGAACTCTCAGAACAATGAAATATTAAATCAGAGAAGACACCACAACGAGTGCATTAAAAATGATCTATGACCCTCTAGGCAGGTTTTACGGGACATGTGTTGAAAAATAGCGCGTGAACGGTTTCCATTGAAGACGGAGGCCTTGAGGAACACGTGAGTTCAGAAGTATTTATGTAAACATGAGGTTTCACCACTCTAAAATTCATTCATTCTTTCACGGCTCATAAGGAACATTATCTAGAACAAAACACCAACACCCTGCAGATTAAACCATGAGGAGATTTCATTGTGAGGTTTGTGGGGTTCGGGCCTTTGCTTGGACATTCTGCAAAAGGGATCCAAAAAAAACAAAACAAAAAAAACATTTTGAATGATGGTTCCTTACCAAGTTCACATTTAAAGATAAAGGTCTAGAAAGATAAAGAAAATAATGTAATCAACACCTTCACTACACTGCAAAATTAAAACAATCTTTTTCTTAATCAGTATTTTTGTCTTGTGTTTCAGTAAAAATATGTAGACAAGACCCTTAAACGAGGTGAATTAACTTTTAAAGTATACATTTTAAAGAATGTTATAAAATTTTGTTTTTTATGATATTTTTCAAGGGGGTGAGAAATAAAATAAAATATATTATCTGTATATATATATATATGTCAAATCTTACACCATTTTGCTCAACTAAATATATATTATTTTAAGAAAATGTATATTTTTTGTGGAAAAAATACTGTAAGAAAATGATTCTTTGCAGTGTATAAAGAAAGAACGCTTTAATCGGTGATGAGATTAGAAACACGCACACACACACACACACACACACACTCTCTTTCTCTCTTTTTTGAAGGGCAGGACCCTTAATTGTACTTGTGCAAAAAACTGACAAAAATGTGACTCCAAAATAAAAAACACACAGTAAAAACCTGAGAGAAACAATTTGTTGTACGCAGTGCACAACGTTAAAACCTGTACAGGTCATCGGTGAGTGTTTACTTGTACTTTCCCTCTAAAGCCCTTCTTCCCCCATTTCCCATTGGCTCTTTCATTTGTCCCGCCCCTTAAATGACACGAAGCCTCTTCCTATTGGTCCGTTCCAGTGGGCAGCTCGGATATGACCGGGTAAAGGCACATTACGCATGTACTACTCAGCAGGTAGAGGGTGTCTCAGATGTTTTCAGCCTGAGGAACCTCTCGTATGCTGTCTCTGAGTTCAGGACGAACGCGCGGCCGCTGGCGAACGCTGCGACCCGTAGCGATGATGTCGGCGTAGCCGCGGGAGTGCGAGAAGGCGTAAGCTGAGCGACGAGACCGTCCGCCACGCACGAACGATGGCTTCTTCTTCCTCCTCTCCTCCTCTTCATCCTCAACCTCATATTTCTTCCTGTTCCTCTGGACCTGGAGGAAGAACATGAGACTCAGAAACAATAAAACATCCGTATGGTGTATTTAACCTAGAATATTCTGTGTGTCACCAATTATGTGTTGATTTTGTTGCTGGGCTCTATTAGAATAGGTTTTCATGCTTCAATGTTCATTATATTTCCTCCCACATTTCTGAAATGCATAACTTGGGCAATGTCACCTCTGATTACAGATCACTCTAAATTGTAATGTAGACGTGCATTTTCTGTAAAGCTGCTTTGAAACGATATGTATTATGAAAAGCGCTATACAAATAAATGTGAATTGAAATTAATTATTTTTCTCATATTTGTCACTGTTGCAGCTCGTCTCTTCCCAGTCATAGACAGTAAAAGAAATGGACACAGCGACCCCATTGATTTCAACGGAGAAGACTTGAAGCCCGATTATTGCACTTCCAGTCTGATGTCTGAGCGACTGCAGACTCAAACTGAGCGTGACGACAGTCTGACAGTTGTAAATCTTCTAGTAGCTGTGCCAAGACAAATCTGAATCACCTAATTCCTCAAAAACGTTGTTGAAATATTTTGTCCCGTTGCTTTTATGGACTCTCTATTTATGGGCTTCTACCTTGACTTTGTGCCTTCATGTCCCCCCGATTGCCTCATAGACAGTAAAAGATTGCCGCGAACTTCTCCTCCTGTCTATACGGTAATGTCTCTATTGTGCGACAGAAAGTCCCGTGGTTATGACGCAATCTTTAGCCTGATTTTACAAAAACGGCTTCTACGGGGCCGTAACGTAAGATACAAAGTAATGGAGCATTTTATACATCGTCGTGTTTCTTTAGAAATAAATAATCGACAAATTAAGTCTTTGGACGCCTCAGATGTAAAGTTATTCGCTGTCAAAGTGACGCAAAAATGAATGGGAGTCAATGGGATGCTAACAGCAGGTGAAGTTCTGCTACAATAGCGGCTCCCGCGAGGCTTCAACTTCCGGCTGATGGATTACCCCCTTGTTCCCAGTCTGTCAGTAACGCCAAAGCCCGTCTACGGAAAGCCTGGCCACTCCCTATTAAGTCCTATTGTACCGAATTTTGGTTGTAGTTCCACCAGAGTTCCACTGGGGGCGATAGTCCGAATGCAAAATGAATGGGAGTCTATGGGGCTAAACCGCTAAATTTGTCTCTTTCCCCCGATTGTCATTGAGAAATCTTAGATTTGAATGTAGGTTTTGCAAATCCAACATGGGTTATAGGTCGAAAGTTGAATGAACGAGTGCTTATGTCCTTTTGATTTCTTACAGGTTGAGTTGTTGTTGCCCATAACACGCTAGCATTCTGCTAATGGACGCTGATTGGTCAGTGAAGGACTGATTAAGACCAGAGATACCGCTTGATGGCATCATGGGATCCGAAGCGGGACCAATGTTAAAGGCGGACTGAACTCTCACACATGTGTTTACCTGTCAGCTGTGTGTTGTCGATGCCTCGAGAGAAAAAGTGCAGAGCGCAAAAGCATAGACATAATAAATACATAGACGCCCTATTGGCCGCTTTGGAGCGTTGCTGCGATAGTTTTCTTATTGTGGAAAAAGCATTTTCTGTGATTGACCCGATTTTAGCAATAACAAAGATAACTGATGGATCCTTTATCTATGGTAATACGATATGGTAGGCTACAACTACAGTGCCATGAAAATAGTAAATATAAGATAAAGTGAGAAGTAATAATAGTAAATAGTATAGTCAATAAAATAAACAAACAGTATACAGCAAATAAAATAGTAATGAAAAGGCTATATAAAATATAGGCTATATAAAATAAAATGACACAACCCTGTCTATTTTTCAGTTTTGATCAGTAAGAGACATTATAACAGTATAAGTAGCCTAAAAGGTATAAGAAGAGTTATACAAGACAAGAAATAAAGTAAACGATTCAGACACAGCAGGATACAACGTTAAAATAGCCACAATATAAAGTTATGAAACTTCACTTTTCCCCTCACCCAAAACGATTTGCCAGGAAACAAATGAGACAATTAATGAGACCAAAGATCGCCCGTTAGATATACACAAGACGAATGATATCTCATGTTTAACCACAACAAGACTAGAGACATCAGAGCCAGCGGCAAACGTCAGAAACACTAGCCGAGGTGCGGCTGTTCCAGGCGGGGTGCAGAGCGCTGAGACCCCAGTAAAGGCTTGGATATCAAATTTTTAAATAGGCGTATCTTTAAATAATAGGCGCTATAAATAAAATAAATAAACCACAGATTTGAGATTTAAACAACTACATTGTCGACTGAAAAACTATTAAAACTACATTTCGTGACACAATAACAGTGGTATTTTTAAATTTCGCGGCTTCTCTCGTCTGTCTATGCGCGGAAGCGCCACAGTGACTGAAGGATTGCCGTAAAGCAGGTCTCTGCTCGTACGATGTGTATGACGTCATTGACATTTTAGAAGACTTTTTAAAGCAAATAAGTGACTCTAAAAAATCTAACACCCAGTAATGTGTAATTTCTTTGCATTTTCTTTCGAATACAACATTCGAATTACTAGACAAAAAATTATATCCTGAGAAAAGTGGATTTTTAGGGGTATTGCTCCATAGACCTCCGTTCATTCTGCACTCGTCCTGTGAGCGCCCTCATATGGACCCAGAGTGGAACTGCAACCAGTTCAGAACCCGGAAGTTTAATGTGAGTGGGAGTTCTCCCCATATTAGACTTTTGCTGCGTCCCAATTCGCATACTATCCGTCCTAAATAGTATTCGAAAATAGAATTAGTACGTCCCAAATCGTAGTATGTTGAAATGAGTGTCCCAAAGAGACCCGGATGGTCTACTATATCCGGTCAGAATCCGAAGTGCAGATCGATGCACACTCTAACGGCTGATATTGCCCACAACCCATCGCGCGTTGGACAGGATTCGGTTAGAACTACAAACGAGTGAAAAGTGTTCAAAAACTACAGACACGGAGGAAGCGCGAGTCCGATGGTTATGTATATGTAGAGAGGTAAAGGGGTTTGAGTGATTAATTATCAGTATCTAACCTCACGAAAATGTATTTATTCAATGTTGTCCACATTATATTGCATCTGCAGCTTTGTGAACTTTTGCAAAGATACGTTTAGCCATTAACTTTTTAATGCATTATTATATTCAAATTGCAAACACATGAGGAGAGTCTCCGCATGAAAGACCCATGACTGGCAGATGAACGTGCGACAACAATTCTCTCCGAAATGGCAAGAAGTTAAATTAGATTGAATGGAGGATTTTAACTGTGACGAGATGATTGACAGGGCAGATTACGGTGATAGGATGCACGCGACAGATCTGTCCGTTAAAGATGACGAAGTAGTATGTCCCAAAGCTTGCATACTCTTTTGCTACACACTCAAAAGTATGTACTTTTTCTTCACAAAAAGAGTACATACTTTTTTTTGGGGCGTAGTATAAGTAGGCGAATTGGGACGCAGCATTTCTCTGGTAACGCTCTGTTTAGTTCCGGTCTCTATGAAGCCCCTCCTTCTGAAAAGCACACTGTGCTCTGATTGGTCGGCTGGACCAGTGTGTTGTGATTGGTCAACCGCTCTTGTGTTTGAAAAATGTTCCGCCCCCTTACTGAGTTTCAACACACTACTAATGAACGACCAGGCCCCGCCCCTTTATTCTGCGTATTAATTATTTAAATGAGGAATATTGTGAGGTGTTCGTTCCCGGAAGACACTCATGGAGGCGTTTCAGGGAGTTCAGAAACACTGACACTGATATAGAGAAGAACTTTGTAGAGCATTTTCATGCTCAAACAGCAACATTACACACTTCGAGGACGCCACTGATCTCACCTTGTCTCCAACAGAGGGCCAGATGGTTTGATAGAGGAACTGGATGCAGATGACAGGAAGAAGACAGATTCCCACCGTCAGAATGATGGTCAGCCACAGGTACGGCTGTCTCAGGGCGTTCGACGCGGCACCTAGACGTCAGAACAACGACGAGATTATTACACACCAGACCATAACATGGGCTCTGTTTGAGAATGAATAGTGGAAATAACAGTGTAGTAAAGGTTTCCTGTGTCCCATGGAAGATTACAGACCAAATGTGTTGTTTTAGTATTACTTTATACTATTATAGTTTTTATTCATATTTTAAAATAGCTTTTTTATATTTTCAGTTTTTTAGTATTACTTAAAAAATTATTATGCGCTTTTATCATTTGTATTAATTTTTTATATTACAATTTAAGATTAATTCATTTGTATTTAAGTTATACATTTTCCAGTTACTAACATTTCAACATTTCAAATTTTTGTTTAATTTAAGATTTTCATCTAATATTTATAATAATAATATTTTTTTCCAGCTTTATATTTTCAGTTTAAAGATTTAGCGTAATTTTTTGTGTTTTTGTCATTTGTTTTACTTATTTTTTTAAGATTACTATTTTTATGTTTAATATATTGTCTAAAACTGATTTCCAGTTAGTAATTTTAGTGCTTTAGTGCTACTTTGAACTTCTTATTGCAGTTAGTTTCAAAATTTCACTTAAAATTTTAATCTAATATTTATATTTTATTCTAATTCAGCTTTATTACAATAAACAAAAAGTTTTAATAGTTTTAGTAAACAATAATAGCCCTGCATTATGCGACTAAATGTATGATGGGAAGTTGACATCAAATTCATATATTCAATTTTAAAGCCTAGATTTCGTTTAAATGCAATAAAAAAAAAGGCTTTTAAAATAGTTGATACATTTGTCTGACTAATTTACATGGCGATTAAATAAAATAATAAATAATCATCAATATTGCTCAACTCTTTAATAAAGCCTACCATCTCTTAGCCATTATTTTATGTTAAAACGACCTGTGATTATTTAATTATCTAGCTTTTGAATCACATATACATAAAAACATGTATATCATGCAATGTTTAAATCTCAAGAATTACAAAATTGTGATACAACCTTTCGCTCATATCACCCATCGCTATCGATTATACCAGTAGACATTGTGCAATAAAGTCAAGTCAAGTCGCCTTCATTTATATAGCCCTTTTAACAATATAGACGGTTTCAAAGCAGCTTCACAGTCATAATAGGAAATTAAAGTAACAGAGACTGTTTAGGCTTTAAAGCAGCTCTAGAATAAAGTCACTGTCCAGCTAAAGTTAGTTTTGATTGATTCACTTCCGTTGCAAAGATCATTAGTTATTAACTTAGGAGCCGCTAACACAACACCGTTCTAACAGAAAACCCTTAACATGCTCCGGCTGCTCATTCACACAACAACCACTAGCATAAAGCTCTAACTTTAATAAAGGTTTAATAAAGTAAATAAAGGTTACTATGACTTTATTGCCCACCTGTGAAAGTGAAGGTCGTTGGGAAAATGACGTGGATTCCTGCACTGTGGATGTCAAACATGACGCCGAAGTAAAGGGCTATACTGCCGAGCACTGCAAAAAAGTTCACGAATGTCCAGTAGGAGGTGTTTAATGAGATCTGGGGATGACAAGAAAAAAAAAACACTACATCAGATCAACAAGAAATCATCTACAACTTTATATAAAGACCAGCTCTATAGTCAAGTTCAATCCATGTTAGAAACAAGCTACAAAATGTATGTCTCCTTATTTGGAAACTGAAAAGTTTGTTGTGCAATATAAAACCCAATGAAATGTGGTCACGTGATCAAGATTGGCCAATCGGGTACCTGCAGGTTGACGGTGATGATGAGCGAGGAGGCTGCCACCACAGCGAAGGACTGGTAATCGGACGGAGCCTCCCCGTCCTGTCCCATAGTCTGCTGGAACGCACCGTACGGGATGAAGAAGATGATGAGGGAGGTGAAGATGCCGTGGAACAAACTGATGAAGAAGTTCCTGTAGTTGAACAACGATCCTTGCTGGCCGGGAAGATACAGTTTCGGGAAGCGTAAACTCAGTTTGTCATTCACATCCTACACAAGGAAGAAAAAGATGTGGTTTAAAGGCTGGAAACGTGTATTTAAAGGCGCAGTGAGCGATTTCTGAGAAACACTGTTGAAAATTTAAACAAGCAATTTTGTGTATATTTGCCAGATGTCTGTGCTGTGTGCGCTCAAAAAAAAGTGTTTTTACATAGTCTTGGCTGTGTAAGTAGGAGAAAAAAACAATGTGGGTCGGACCAATAACCACAACACTATAAACTCTCGTAGCCAATCAACAGCAGGGGGCGTATCCGCTTATGAAGGGGAGGAGAGGGAGCGAGCAAACGGGGATTTTACCAAAGAGGGAAGGGTCAGAGGAATATAAGTGGAAAAATTAAGGGTTACGAACAGACAAGAGCTTTAGGACCTACGGTAATATTGGGAAAGCTTTCCAGCGCTGGAGAGACGTTAGAGAGCAGGAAGGCCTGAAAACGGATGCCAAGCTTGCATTGTTTCTGCTCGATACATGAGTAACACAGAACCAAGATATGCTGTTGTTGTTGTTGAATCACAGCTGATTCATCCATACTTGCGCAAGCTGTCTGGTGTTAGTCGTGGCCAGTGTTGCATAACGTGTTTGTTATTTTGGGGGCAGAGCAATGAAGGGAGGAGTGTGTTTGTTTGGGCGTCGATTTCAAATATCAACAGTGTTTCTCAGAAATCGCTTACTGCATCTTTAGGAAAGTACATTATTTCAATTTCATGTTGATTTTTATACTGTTTAAAGCTCACAGAAACGGCACTGAATTTTAGTGCTTCAGCTTAAAATTTGCTTCAGTTAGTTTAATATTTCTATTTAGGTTTAGTTTAAGTTCAGTTTAATTTTTTATTCATTTAGCAATTTTAGTGCTTCAAATTGAAACAATTTGTTATTGTTATTAGCGTTAACTAAAACTGTTAAATAATATAAAATATGTATGTATGTATGTGTGTGTGTGTGTGTGTATACACACACAAATACATACATATTTTATATTATTTAACAGTTTTAGCTAACGCTAATAACCCTGAATTATGCTACGAAACATGATGGGAAGTTACAAAATCCAATTGCATTTCTTTTAAAGGCAATTTAAAAGAATCTTAGATGTCTTTTAAATGCAGATAATAAATAAATAGTTATGTATGCATTTTTGATAAATTAGTTTCACTGCAATTTACGTGACTGTAAAAAACAATAATAACTAAAAAAAAACATCAGTATTCTTCAATTCTGTGATAAGCTTCTCTTGGCCATTGTTCTCTGGCAAGCGATACCTGATCCAGAAGGCCGACGAGGAGAACGGGCAGACTGCTGTAGCAAACGTTGTACAGGGTGATGAACCAGTCTTCATAAGCCGTCTAACACGACACAAACAAGAATGTTTAAAAACAAGAATCAGCTTAAAACTGAGATTTTGAGATACTGAAATCCTTCTCTTGCCTGTGAGGAAAATCCGTTGAAGAAGGAGAACCAGAAGTGCACCAGGGTGAAGGCGAAGTTTTTGTAGAAGAAGTAACGCAGGAATTTGCACATTCGGATGTAGGACCAGCGCCCGTGGACCAGCAGGAGGCGCTGTAGGAAGCGGAACTGAGCGAAGGCGTAGTCGCTGGACATCACGGCCTGCATCCCCTCCTGCCCACTGATGCCCACACCGATGTCTGCAGCTGCAGAGGAGCATGGGGACACAAGGTTGGCTCTCTTTTAAACATGTAATATGACTTAACACTTTAAATAAAATACATTTGAACTGAAATAAAAAACATTTATCAATTATAGATCTCTATGAATGAAGAAATACATAAAAACTAAACTATAAATGCACTTTCTGTAAATATACAATAATAAATACAAAAACTTAATATAATAAGTAAACAAATAATTATATAAATACATACTAAATAAATAAATAGCAATTAATTCTATAAATGCATACTAAATAAATAAATAGCAATTGATCATTTTAAAATGAATCAATAATAATATCTACTAAAATAATTAAAACAGAAATTGAAATTAAAATAAAACTAAATAAAAAATGAAAATATAAAAATAACAAAATGCTAAAACTTTACCTAAAATTAAAATATATTTAAAAAAATTAAATAAATAATAATAATAATAGTATGTCATTAGATATGTATCCATTCCATACACCCATCTTGTATGCGAATTTTGGGATCTTGCAAAAACACTGGATAAAAACGCCACGATGTGCAGAAATTCTAACAATGTGTATAAAAACGTATGCGTTCAGTTGAGGTGGATTTTTTTTTTTTATCCGATGAGAAGACGTGCACATAAACTACGATGGAAACATGTTCACTGAATAAATCCCGCATGAGCAACAAAAACCTCACATGACTTCAACAGAGCATGTGATTGGATAACTGGACTAACCAGAGGACCAATCGCATCGCACAGCATCTCAAATATTGGTTTGGTGGTTCGCAAGTAATTTATGATGTACGTAAAAAGAGCCACAGTGGCTTCCCCCGTTGCAGCGATTTCCAGTTTTATTACAGATATTTTGTGCCAATTTTCAGGAAGGGGCGATTTTGTTCTCTTCGACTCGCTTCATTCGCGAATATTTTATGCGATATTCCAATTTTGACCATAAGTTAAATATGCAACTTTGGATGGAAACAGCTATTGACAGTAAAACAACACTGGTCAGGATCAGTTAAACTCACTCTTGATCATGTTGACGTCATTGGCTCCGTCCCCGATGGACAGGGTCACGGCCTTCTTGTAGCGCTTCACCAGACTGACCACGTTTGCCTTCTGTTTGGGTGTCACTCGACAGCAGATCACCGAGCTGCATTCACACGCCATGTCAACGAAGTCTTCCTGTCTCTTCTCCTTCTCCCACTCATCGATGGGTTGGTTGACGTCCTGAGGGTTGTTGGAGTTCCTGTACCGTTTCCTGAGCTTCTTCAGACGCAAGCGACGCCGCTTCTTTTTCTTCTCGTACAGTATTTCATTCTGCATGGAGAGGAGAAAGTCATTTTAAATTCCTAGAAGGAGATACAAATTTGTAACTTATAGGGGCTATGTGTGGGTTTTTACTTAAAAAAATCTTTAAGATAGAGTCTTCATTTGTACATTTATGAGCCAACCATAATGTACTAGAAAGAATGACACATTGACTGTCCACCACGGTTGCCTCCATCAGCCTGTAGGCTCAATTGTGTGTGGAGGAGTCAGGTCCGAGTTGGCACGAAAATTCACAAAATGTGACGTCATGCGTGTTCTCGTCTACTTGGGCTTACATCCGTACGGCAGCCATTAGTAAGCAGCGGTGTTTCAAATGGACTCTGCGGACGGAAAGCAGCGACCAGCCTCCAGCACAATCCAGACACCCATGGAAACTCCTCGCAAGTAAAAAAAAAAAGCCTCATCTAGTGCGGCCAACGAGCGTGCGCACCGAGAACGAGCATGAGACTGGCTGCAGTTTCTCTAACGGCCACTGGTGTCAGTAACGGTAAGAAATTTCAGAACTTCCGCAATGCTCATTTAAAGGCACACTATGTAGGAATTCCGTTTTTGTCAAACAACGACCCCTCGAGTCGCTGTGGAGTACTTGTATTAACGTTACTGTCGTAAATGCCCCTCACGCAGAGCGTGACATGGCGTGACGTGTTACATAGTATACAACAGTACATTGTAGGGATGTCCCGATCCGATCACGCGATCGGAAATCGGGTCCGATCACGTGGTTTCAGACTCGATCGGAATCGGATATTACCTCCCGATCAGGACTCGGATATATGTAAATTAGGGGTGTAACGGTACATGTATTCGTAATTATTGAACCGTTTCTGTACGAGGCTTCCGGTTCGGTACGCATACAAACCGAACGATTCTTAGGACCATTTCTCCTGAAGACAAAATCCGCGCTGGCGCGACCACCACAACGTTGCGCAACATCAAATGGCAAACGTATTGAAAGCGGAACGAAACTGCGCTACTCATTATATTGTGCTTAACGAACCATTTATCAGTTCGGACCCGCAACATCTGTGCAGCGCGGAGATCAAGCGACACTGTTACTACACAGCGCTAAGAGATCCAGTGAAGGAAACATTTGAATTCGCCACTGAAGTAATAACATCGCTGCGAGATCTAGTGAGAGGCATTCACATTTCTCTGTTATTAACCGTAGATCCCTATTAGATCAAACAGCGCTGACGTGGAAACCAGGAGAAACATTGTGCCGTGAATGAACATGGATTTAATGTTGCACTTCAAAACTCAAATATTATATAAATATATATTTAAATGTTATTTTTAATGTGATTACCAAAACATTATTTGTTCATCCTTCACAGATTACCCCATTTATAAACCTGAAAGTTTCAAGATGTAGGAAAACTCAAGCTTATTTAAAAATAGTTTTTCTTTATAGGAAATTTCTCTGGCATTTTTTTCTTTTTGCTGTATCGTATCGAACCGCAAATTTTGTGAACTGTTACACCCCTAATGTATATATATATTCTCATTATTTTTTTATACACTTTTAAAACATTTTTATTTTTTGTTTACATGCCTGCCGGGTATTTTAAGTTGAGGTGCTATTTGTTTTTATATTAGACTTTTTCTATATTTACTGTTGCACTAAAGTCCAAAAGTGAAGATTGTATGTTATTTATTACTTGATTGTACAAGCTACCTCACAGACGTGCTCTGTTTGTTAACAGAGTTGTTGAATGTTAAAATAAGGTGAATTAAATAAAAAATAAGGAACATCCTGGATCTGTTTTTTCTCAATTCTTTATTCTTTTTTTATGTATTATATAAAAAAATAAGTATCGGATCGGGACTCGGTATCGGTAGATACTCAAAATCAAATGACTCGGACTCGAGGGCAAAAAAACCTGATCGGGACATCCCTAGTACATTGTGTTTAATTTGTCGTTTAATGAGATCTAATATATGTTGTTAGTGGTGAGAATTTTCACGTGATTAAATACATAGATCCGACTGTTATCCCCATGTACTTTAATGGTCCAGAGGCAGAACTTTTGCCAAGCGTGTCAGAGGTTCTGGGTTCTAATCCGCACTAAGTAGTATAGTTTATTTTCCTCATCAAAACCAATTGTTTATTAGTGGTTGTATATCAAGCAGGGACACGTTTTTTTGTGCATTACTTTCTGTGATTTCACCGTAACAAATATAGAGAGTCTCTCCGCAACGGATTGAAGCGCGCGTCCGTGTGAAGACTGTGCGCGTCACAACAGAACACTGTATCCGCGCCACTGATCGCAGCGGTAACGAGCACTTTGGTCACTTGATTTCAAAAACAACACATTTCAGATCGCCTCTTATTTAACAAACGAACGAAATGGATGCTCTACTAGAGTTAACTGGAGATGTTTTGTTTGTATTGGTACATCCGTGCCGCGAGATGTTTCAATGGGGAGATATCACACCGCAAATTACGCCTATGCTCGTGTCTGACTCCTCGCTCGGTCAGCCGTTTCCTCTTTCTCTGTTCCTCCGACAATGCTTTCCTAGCTTTCTGCTTATATGCCGGCTCAGCCATGACGATAGTGTGACAACCTCCATCCCTCCCTACCTTGTTCCTGGATGGGGGCGTGTATGTGTGCAGTGCCGTAAAGGAATATGTTACATCGCGAGAGCTGATATCACGCGATACTTCCTGACGCTGAGGCCGGCGGCCGGGCGAGACGGCCACCATTCAACCCGAAAGAAGTCATATAACCATTTCAATAACTCCGAAGCGGTTCAGTTAAGCTAAAAAAAACTTCATAGTGTCCTTTTAAAGGCTTGAAAATCTTTTATTCATTTCCCTTTTGTCCTGGTCAACTTGGTGAGTCACTCCACAGGACTTGATGACAAAATAGTATTACCTATAGCTATAGTTCAGACTAGATTGCTTGATCTCAAACAGTAGAACATCACGGTCATGCCATGCCGTTTGACAGATACTTTGCCAAAGCAATGGCGCAAAACAAGGTTAGAGATCTTTTTTAAATATTTTCAGCTCAGACTAGACTAGGTAATTACTGGGAAACACTGCTTTGTGTTTAGCGAGTATTAAAACATAATCTGAGAGATAATCAGAGGATGAGGAGTGTACCAGCCAGCCTCCGGTGATGATGAGGGCGTTCTTGCCCGGCTCTGGGAAAAACGTCTCCTTCAGTTTCTTACTGCGTCCTTGAGGGTCGTTTCGCCTTTGGGTCTGTCTGTTCCTCAGCTGTACACTGAGAGAGAAAGAACGAGAGAGTCTCGACTTTAGAAACCGAATCGAACCACTCACACAGTCACAGACACATGATGATGCCGTAAGCTGAAACATACTTCACATCCTCTCCGTAGTGGATCTTCATGTCGTCTGTAAGCAGTTCGCAGGAGAAGCCGATGTTCTCAGCGGTCTCTGAGTACGTGACGGACCAAACACATTATAAATCAAACCAATCTCCCTTAAAACAACAGAATATTGCACTTGTCCACCGCTCACCTTTCTTGTCTCCGGTCAGAACCCAGATCTTGATGTCAGCTTTGGCAAGTTTTGCGATGGTCTCCGGAACGCCGTCCTGAAGTTTATCCTCAATGGCTGTCGCTCCAATCAGCTGAATAAACGAGCATAAATGGCACATTTATCAATTACATATCTCTATGAATGAATAAATACATAAATGCACTCTCTATATACAATAATAAATTCAAAAACTCTATAAATAAAATCAAATAAGTAAACAAAAAGTCCATAAATGCATATATAAATGCAAATAAATATCAATTGATCATTTTAATACGAATCAATAACATCAATAATATATATTTTATTTAATTTTTTTGCACAACTTAGCAAATAAGACGTTTATAAAGTTGCTGCAATTAAATTATTTACACACTATTAACTTAAAATTCTATTTAAAAATATTTTAACATTATAGATCTTATATTATTCTCATTTTTAGTCACTTTGGATAAAAGTGCCTGCTAAATGAATAAATGTAAATGTCACATGTTAATCATCCATTTCACAGTTATCAGCCGGTAGAAATTAGCGAATGATTGGCAGATTAATAAGCCTGACCGATATATCGATCTATCACTTGTGTGATTTGTAAATGTCCCGTTCTTGTTTCCGCACCATGAGGTTGTTCTCGATCTCTTCGTACACCTCATCCAGAGCCTGCTCGCGGTTCCCCATGGAGATGCTGGCCTGCTGGTGCTTCAGAGCCCAGGCGTCGTACTCCTCCTGACTGATGTCCTTGTAGCCCAGACACAGAGTCCGCAGGGTCTCGTTCGCAAAGATCTGGAACAGAAATCAAACTGTTCAGCATAAAAAACCTACAACTTTTATTTAAGTCTAATTTCATGCTATTATTCTGCATTAAGGCAAGACACTACAACCAAAAACATTGTTTCTTTCATGCTCTGGTCAATTCTGAGAGTTTGGGTTATTTTGGCTTTTCATAACGTGTTGTTTGTGGAAAACATCTTCAACTTCAAAGTGTTTATTTACTTCACTTTTTACTATCGCTGAGTCTGTAGATTTCAATTGTCTATCTATCTTTCTATCTATCCATCCATCCATCCATCGATCTATCTATCTATCTATCTGTCTATCTGTCTATCTATCTATCTATCTGTCTATCTGTCTATCTTTCTATGTCTATCTATCTATCTATCTATCTATCTGTCTATCTTTCTATGTCTATCTATCTATCTATCTATCTATCTATCTATCTATCTATCTATCTATCTATCTGTCTATCTATCTATCTATCTGTCTATCTGTCTATCTTTCTATGTCTATCTATCTATCTATCTATCTGTCTATCTTTCTATGTCTGTCTATCTATCTATCTATCCATCTGTCTATCTGTCTATCTGTCTATCTATCTATCTATCTGTCTATCTATCAATCTATGTCTATCTATCTGTCTATCTTTCTATGTCTGTCTATCTATCTATCTATCTATCTATCTATCTATCTATCTATCTATCTATCTATCTATCTATCTATCCATCTGTCTATCTGTCTGTCTATCTATCTGTCTATCTATCAATCTATGTCTATCTATCTATCTATCTATCTATCTATCTATCTATCAATCTATGTCTATCTATCTATGTCTATCTATCTATCTATCTATCTATCTATCTATCTATCTATCTATCTATCTATCTATCTATCTATCTATCTATCTGTCTATCTATCAATCTATGTCTATCTATCTGTCTATCTATCTGTCTATCTGTCTATCTATCTATCTATCTATCTATCTATCTATCTATCTATCTATCTATCTATCTATCTATGTCTATCTATCAATCTATGTCTATCTATCTATCTATCTATCTATTTATCTATCTATCTATCTATGTCTATGTTTCTATCTGTCCATCTATGTCAATATATCTATCTGTCATTCTATCTATCTATCAATCTTACTGTCGGTCTGTGCATCAATCTAATATTTTATAGATTCATTGATTGTACATTAGTACTGTTTAATTCATTGATTTTTACTGTTTTTTTTATAGAGAGTACATTTATAATTTCATTTATTGATTGATTTCATAATTAATTTATTTGTTTATTTATAGAGAGTGAAATTATAGTTTTATTTTTTTATTGATTGATGTTATGTTTCTTTATAGAGAGTGCATTACATACACCAAACTTTACAGATTTATCCCTATCTATATGCTGAGGTTTTTTCAGAGGGGTTTGGTCATACAGCATTCACATTTTATTCCAAAAAACAATGATTTTTAGCTATCATTGGGTGTCAATGACATCAAATCTGACATGTCGCATCATCTACCGAAGACGAGTAATATTGAGTACTTTTATGATATTTTGATGGTTTTGTATGTTTTGGAGCTTGACAGATAAAAAAATTCTCCTTTTGTGCCCTACAAAAAACAAACATGGTCAACAAAAACTTGCATTTGCATGCTGAACCTCATTAGCATTTGTTAATGAATTTAATAAATGTGTTGGTACTCACATTAAGAGCATCTTGTGTCGTTTCCTTATCCTTGCTATTTGGATCGAGTCGCTCGTAGACCATAGTGTCTGCGCCCTTACAGTACAGACGGATACTACCATTCGGAAATTTCACTGCACACGAACACACAAAAGAGTGAGAAACAGATGCCAGTGATTGACAGACAGGAACAGAAGAAGAGAAAGAGGACTCACGGATGATGGACATGCGTTTGCGGTCGCTGTTGAAGTCGAGTATAGCGAGCACCGTGTAGGTCACCTCTTGGTCCAGCTCTAAGATGGTGATGGTGTCCTGCGTTCGGCCCAGGAACACAAACCCAAAGTTGCGTGCGGCCGAGACCAGAGCGCCCTCATCAGGAGACGCTGCCTGGTACAACAACTCACCTGAAAGTGACAAAATGCGCAGGAAATATTATCTGCGATTTTTGTAAACTTTTGATTTATTTGATCAGATAGTACACAAAATAGGATTAAGGATGCTAAATAATTGAGTATGCTCGAAATAGGGTTACGTGACAACAACATAGCAAACTAGTGTATCTGAAATGCATCATTGCATACGGTCAGCAGATATTGTTTCCTCACCTTCTTCTTTCTGCTCAGCCATGACGGTGTGACACAGGGACAAGAGTTTGAAGAACTCCAGTACTTGCGCGTCCTTCTTCGAACGGATGCAGGAAACGAGGGAATGGTCCTCAAACTGGAAATTCCCGTCAAAGTATTTATTCCAGCTGAAATCCACAGGCTGAGGGAAAAAATCGGAAGAGAAAAAAAAAAAACAGAGGAAGTGAAATTACCATGTTAAAAAGTATGAATTAATCAATAAATAACAACAAAACTATAAGTGCACTCTTTATGAATACAAAGTATTAATTAAAAAGTCTATAAATGCAATAAATTAAATGATATAAATGCACTGTAAGTAAAAAAGCTATAAATGCCCTCTCAAGGTATAATAAATACATATATTAACAAACATATAAATGCACTCTCTTTAAATATAACAAATAAAAACTCTATAAATGCACGTGCTTAAATAAAACTGTAAATGCACTCTTAAAAAATTATAAATAAAAAAAACTAGTATGCCCTCTTTATGACTTAATAAATAATAACAAAACTGTAAGTGCACTCTCTCTATTTATATCTTATTTTTTTTATCTATAAATGCACTATAAATGAAAATAATAAGGTAATAAATTAAATGATAAAAACGCACTCTTAATAAATGATATAAATGCACTTTGCATACACACCTTTCCACGCTGCAAGGCCCCAGTGTCTGCACTAGTGGAATCACCTATAGACGATCATAGAGCGTTGTCAATTTTCACATGAATGTAGTTTAATATATTAACAATAATATATTTTTAAAATGGCACTTTAAATAGATGATAAAGCAGACGGCACAGAACGAGAGGCCTCATCATTCCTTTTAACTCGACATGCTGTCTTAAATACGAGGCACTCATTTAACACTTATTGTTACCGATTTATGAGTATGAGCAATAGTAATTTGTGATGTGTGATGATGTGATTAGGGAAAGGGAGTGCTATTAAACTATTTTATGGCAGGGTCGAAGGTGTCAGCGTGTTTTAAACTCTTCCGCTGTACCCAACCACAGAAACCTGACCTCTGTGAAACTAAAGCCTCAAATCTCTCCCAGAGCCACACACACACACACACACACACGAGACAACAGCACAACAAGAGACACGCACATTTACACACGTCTCTGGAATCACGGGAGGACAGAGATCAGGGCGGTATCAACCATGAAGGATTATATGTGATCGGGCACAACACAGCATAGCCTTTCACACTCGTCCGTCCGATTACATTTTTAACACTAAAACATGTGTATCAGCTCTTTTCACACATCTAATGGTTTGACCAATAAAACCTCATGCCAATATTTACTATTATAGCTATTCTGAAAGCTTGTAATGTAAATGAATGAGGTCTTCATAACAGTATAACAGAGTACTTACATAAATTGCATTTAAAAATCAGTCGTTATTGTATGTCTGCCAAAAATACGTCCAAGTAAGATGATTTTTAAATGCTTAGTTTTATGATCAAATCTCTGTCGTTATAAAACACATAATGCAATACGATGATGATTGAGAGATGAACAAATAAACCTTCCTCAAAAGCCTGATGATCATATTTGAGACTCACATTTGAACATGATTTTTATTCAAAAAATGATGCATGGATACTCAAATAAACCTAAGTTGCTTCAGTCTAGTAAGTGTTCATGTCTTGAAATATTACTGACAATGTCAAAGTTATTCATAAGTTTACTTTATAAAAAGCAAAAAGACACATGAACAATTAGCTGAAGCTGGACGTTTTTACAATTATACTAAAACGACTTGCTAAAAGTCTAGACTATCAATCAGACGACAGAAGGCATGTAGTGGATTGTGTGCAACAGGTTTTTCAGCAAACTTTGATCATTTAGAAGCTTTGGATATTTGCGCATCACACATGATACAATAAGCTTGGTCCCCGGGAAGCATTTCAGGATTTATCTTGTTTCTATCTGCTCTCTGAAAGCTACACTGGTCTCTATTCACAGGGTTAGCAGTTTGTCGAAGCCCTCACCGTAAGTACGTCCTGAAATGGTGCACTTCTTGAAGGCCATGATATTCTGAGTGAGCGTGCCGGTTTTATCGGAGAAGATGTACTCGATCTGACCCAGCTGCTCGTTCAGGGTGGTGGTTCTGGCTTTGGCTGGCGTGTCCTTCTCAGCGTAATACATCTGCAGATCCCAGTTAATGAACTTACTCTGACCCAGGCGGATCACCTCCACGCTGAAGGACAAGGAGGGAACAGAGGCGAATGAGTTATCTGATGAATAACAATCTGAGTGCTCAGAGACCGGTGCTGTGCGCTGATATCGTACCTCACGTAAAGAGAGATGGGCACCATGGTGTTGAGGATGATGATGTAGCCCCAGAAACTGAGGAATCCTCGGTAAGATGAAGAATGGCCCAGGCCGTCGTTAAGATACCAGGCCTTAGAGCCGATGCTCTCGTACCAGTACGTGTGTCCGATGGCCAGACCAGCACACAGCAAAACCAGCAACCCAAAGATCTGCCAGTTAGAAAGAGAGAGCGATGGAAATATTCATGATAACGGATTTATTGTAAATGCTGCAGCACCTTATAATATTTCTCTATAAATGTACTCTCTCTATACAACATTTTTATAAACGCAGACTCTCTGTGTTAGATTAATAAATAAATAAAAACTCTGGAAATGCAGTCTATAAAAGTAAAACATTTAAATTAGGGATGTCAACGATTAATCGACGATCGATTAATTGTCGATAATACATTTAATCGATAAAACTTATCGATCATCGATTAAGCAGGATCATGCGCGTGCGTGCTGCTCAACCGCGAAACATGTAAGCAGCGCGCCGGTGTGGTGAAGTGTTGAGTCCCACTGAATGACGCACCTCGGAGTTGTTTGGGACTATTTTACACCTTCATCATGACTATAAGTTTGCGTGTGCATTCGCAGCCTTTTGTTTTGTGCAAATGTAAGTTGCAATAGTTTATTTTGTGTACGTTTATCTATATCTGATTGGTCTCATATTGGATGCATTTGGTTAAGAATCGACGTGATCTTTAGCGCGCTCAGCTCAAACGACAATGCACGGCTAATAATGACTATTGGGACTGTCATATTACACAAGATTATAAAGAGAACACTATTGTAATAAAACATTGTGAATTATTTGGGTTTAGATGCCATGTCGCGTTGTTCCAGGAAGAGCGCGTCCACCACAACATATGAGTCATTCTGAATGGCACGTAACTCAGTTTAAGTTCACTTGTGCATTCACGTCATTTTGTGCAGATATAATTTTGTAATATTCTGCTTATTTTGTATATATCTGATTAATATCAAATAGGATGCGTTTCTTTGAGTTAAATAAACGCTAACAAAGTGCTCAACGGTTATTCATTCAGCGCGCGCCGCTCAAGCAGAATGCACAACTAATAATAACGATGGTTAATTTGGGACTTTCATATTACATAACATGAGAACACTATTTTATTAAATGGTTGTGAATTCATTGGGTTTAGTTGCCGTTTTCAGTGCGTTGTTCCAGCACTTCCACAACAGTCACACATTCTGACAAGCACTCATATGAGGCGGCGTTGGTGACACATTGTATTTGTCGTTATATTTATATATTAAATAGTTAATTTAATTTATCAATCACATCAAAACATTTTACAATCCTACTAAGCCTTTATTTAGATTAAAAAACATTCTTATTAATTTGGTGAGTACATAGCTTTTGAGCAGCATTTGCAGACCCTGTGCTGTTTGCCATTAATGCTAACGATTAATCGATTAATTGATCGTTAATTTAAACAACGATCGATCATGGGAATTTGTGAAAATTGACATCCCTAATTTAAATAAATAACCTCATTAAAAAAAACAAATAGAATAAATAAAATAATTTAATAAATAATTAAATAAAACTATGCATGCACAAAATAAATAAACAAACCTCTATATATACACATTCTAAGTAAAAAATAATAGATCAAATAAATGAAATTATGCTTTCACTCTCTACAAATAATATAAAAAACAAAGCTATATATAATATAAAATTAATAAATAAAACTATGAATGCACTCTATAAATAAACCATTACAAATGCACTCGTCTCAATAAATAGAACTTTACAGTCTATAAACATAAATAGAACTACAAAAACACTCTATGAATAAATCAAATGTAAATATAAATCAAATTTAAAAAAAAAAGACAAAACTGTCATAAGGAAAATATTTAAGGTGAGTGAAAAAAAATGTAAATGTAATAGAACTGAAGAAGTTAAATGGTAAAGTTGAGATATGAAGACTCACCGTGTAGACCATGTAGTTCATGAGTTTGTCTATCGTGGTGCGTTTGAACCTGGTCTTCCCGCCGTTCCTCATGATTTTAGTGTCATTACCTGAAGAAAGAAACGAAGCTTTTACGAACACCAACACACCACTGAACCGTGAGCGTGAGTGTGTGTTGGTCAGCGTGTTGACCTCTGACCTGCGAATATGACCAGCCCGTGGCTCTCTTCTGTGTTGCGGATCTTGCATCCTCTGAGCAGCATGTTGTCGAGGTCGAGCGCGTAACTCTCAGAGTTCCAGATCATCGTTCCCACAAACTTATCCAGACGGTTGTTGGGCTCCTCGCACTTAATCAGTGCTGAGAGAGACACAAAACAAGAAATTATTCTTTCAGATCTACTGTCCATTCTCAGGATAGTTATATGTTACCAATAACATTGTCAGTTGCTTGGTTGCTAAATCTGGTTGGTTCAAAATCCCATTCCTCTCATTCTGTTGCTTAGTGCATTTTGTTTTCGGGCCAGGAGAGAAAACTTTGGTTAATTTGCGTGTCGCACCTGTTTAAGACCAACACGTGTTTATGCATGAGCGCACAATCACATTAATGCAACTACTTCCACACAAATCATCTGTTCTTCAGTCTCTGAATCTGTCAAACACTCAGATTATTAGTGCAAACATACTCTCATACAGTACGTACCATTAAATTTAGCCATCTGTTCCTCCTTCTGAAGTTGTTCGTCTGTGACCTTGAGACCCATCTTAAACTTCAGATTCGTTTCTCTGGACAAACAAAACCAAAACCAAACAATGATTAACTACACTAATATGAGCCATCTGACAACATCCCGTCCTCCTTCATGAAACAATGAAAAAGTACAGACAGACAAACCCAGGATCTCAAATATGATTCTATGGATGTGAAAGACCAAATGTAAAATGGAGGAAAAGCAAGCGTAAACATGCATGCAGATATGTTTAATAACAATCAAGGAAATGCCCCCTATAAAATGCCTTCACTCTCAACAAATAAGATTAATTAATAAATAAATACACTTTAAATGCACTCTATAAATATACGTTAAAAAAACCTCTCTATATAAATATAATATTAATATAAAATGAATAAATAAAACTATGAAATCAATCTCTATAAATAAAAATAATAAATAAAATAGAAATGCACTCTCTATAAATAAAAATAAATACATTAATACACTACTATAAATAAAATAAATAAATAAAGCTATGAATACACTCGATAAATAAATAAACAAAAAAGCAAATAGAAATAAAAATAAGGAATATTTTAAAAAGTATTTTGAAAGAATAAATCAAAATGTAAAAAATTACAAATGTATGTGTAATGACAATCAATAATGTTCAGTAATTAAATCCATAAAAACAGTAGAAACCCCAGGAACATAAATATTTCTAGCAGGCCCTTCTTAAAACACAGACTAATGTGATATTTTTCAAGTTTCTTGCAGTACATATTTCACTAATATTATAATACTTTTAGAATTAAGCGATTTAAATAAAAATAAATAAAAGATTATATTGTTAATTAAATATTTATGAAAAGTACACAGATAGACAAACCCAGGAACTGAATAATGAGTCTTTTGAATGTGAGAGACTAAATTAAGTGTATTTGGACTGAACGGATATCCATATCCATTACATAATTTCCATTATGACTCAATGTCCAAACACATAAATGCCCGTTCAAACATTCATTGGATTGATGTAACAAAACAAAAATAAAACTCATAGAAATGTATGCATGTATGGTTATGGCCAGAACAACTCAATTATGACTATCATGATGCAAACGAACATTGTGCCTTCAGAAATTATTGATTCTATAAGTGTGGACGTTTGCAGTAGCGTGATTCATAGATCCAATAAACTGATCTAACAATCACTGTGTGCTTGTGTTGGGTGTTTAATGTGGCTTCTTACCCGTCAAGCTCCGCCGTCTCTACGTAACACAGACTGTTGGCATTTGAACTGGACAACAACAGAATATCGGCCTAAATGAGGTCGAAACAAAAGTGAAAATGAGAAATTAACATAAAAATGACCTCAGATGAATAAATGAAGAGACTGGAGGAATAAAGAAACTGAAAAATGTGATTAAAAAAATTGAAAAATGGAGGAAATGCATGCATTAACATGACATGAAAGCAAATGAATACTCAAAGTATGTGTAATACTATAAATAATTAATAATTAAATCCATAAAAAAAAGGAAAAGCCCTGGAACAAACTTAACTCAAGCAGGGCCTTCGTAAAATATAGACTAAGTTTGGGTTTCTTTCAGTGGATATTTCAGTAATATTATAATACTTTCAGCATTAAAAGATCTGAATTAAAATTAAAAAGTTTTTATAAATATTGTAAAAATTATACTATTAATTATATCAATTAAATATTTTAATTTATATAGTTTTATTTATAAGTACATATCATTCAAGATATGATTTCTATATAATATGGCATGCACCAAACCTACAAGTGTCTTTGATAAAAAAAAGGTTAATTCAACTTATTTTAAATTTATGTATAATTTTTTTTTCAATGCATTATTTTTGTTTTTATGAGCTGCAACAAGATGAGAATCTCTAAGATTGTGGGGAAAAAATAAAATAAAATAAAATAAAATAAAATAAAATAAAATAAAATAAAATAGGGGGATCTTTCAACGGGAAGGCAAAAATATTTAAAAATAACTTACCGGGATAAAATCGTTTTTCTTTAGTCTGACTACGTCACCAACTTGTAGATGCATCCATCTGGTCTCTACAAATCTGACAAATTAGAATTTATTTCTGAATTAGAATTAATCTGAGCATTAATGCCAAAATGTTGTTTATTTAAACTATTCACTGACAAACATCAACACTAATGTCATGTACTTCAGTATTAAAGCCGATTAAAGTTTTGTGTTACCTGCCATTGAGCAGCACGTCACACCTTCTATTGTTGATTTCTTTGTCCATCCTGTGTCGCGCCTTTCAACCAGAGAAACATATCAAATGACAGAAACCATTACCACGACCCGTCAATTAATGGCTACCTTTCACCCAAACCGTTCCATCACTGAACACGTGCAGGGACTCACCAGGTCGTCCACCAGGTCTTTAATGGCGGTGATGCCCAACACCAACACCAACGGGACCAGGGTGGTGTACCACGGCAGCGTGGAGATTTGAGGAATGATCTGACACATTAAAACACAAGTTAAAGTTCATATGTTCATGTATATGTGTGTGTTGGATATATTTATATTTTCCTCATTCTGTCTATGAAGCTTAATTTATTTGTATGCTAAGTAACATCCAGTTAAGTCACTGTCAAAATTATTCCACGTAATTATTCTAATTATAAATGATTCCATTCCTGAAATGATTGAGTTATACGACTGTACATTGTCCCGTAAATGTCCATCTTGTTTGAATTTGTAAATGTCCATCTTGTTTGAACTGTTTTTCTATGCGGGATACTTTGCGTTTAATGAGCTAATAAAATATTTCAGCTCAAATAAATGTTTCATTTTAATTATTTACTTATGTGGCAACTGTCATGCAATTAGGCCTATTCACGGCAAGAAAGACAGCGATAAAGATAACTGTATTAGCGTCCACACCAGCAAGTGATATCTTTCTGTTTATTCTACGTGCAAGCTGGAGGTTTGTCGTCTGTCGCTTTAAATGCTCAAGCTCAGATGGATTCTGATTGGCTGACAACTGGTTTTTATTGTTCAACAGCTGGAAAAAAAACTGTTTAGAACGGTATCTTTATTGTTATAGTTATCGTCCTTGGTGTGAACGGGCCTATAAGTGTGATAATGTACATCCAGTTGGTCCTCCTGATCACCCTGTCGAGGTTTATTTTGCCATAACAACCGTCCGCATGTACATTATCCCTTACATAAATGCAGTTAGGATGATTCAAGGCCTGATCACCCTGTCAGAGATTATTTAGTGATAAATGTGAGGTTTACCTGCAGGATCAGCAGACACAAGAAGTAGAGGTTGGCCGCCCTCTTAAACTGCTCGTACATGTTCAGCGGCAGGAAGGTTAAGACGTTGTATTTGTAGGTCTTGATTGCATTGTCCTTAAAATGAAAAGAAATTCAAGAAACTGGTATAAAAAAAAATGTAAGTCATAAAATGTTCAGGTTCTCTCTACGTGGATTGATTGGGGAACTATCCCCATTGAGACACTTCACCTCAGATGACTTTATCACTTTATATAAAACATTACCTGCAGAATGTAGAAAAACATCTCAGAATTTCCTAGAAAACTTTAAAGTCACCATGAAATCCAAACAGACAATTCTTATATATTTTTTAATGGAATATTGCAGGATTTATTATAAATAATTTATCCGCGCACATCATGTGCCTCATAATCTTGAATTAAAAGATCTTCCTCTTCCTCTGAGGAGGTTTACAGGCAAGGGCGGGGCAACCTGTCAATCACATGAGATCCACCAATAGCAACCCATAACCATCCAATCAACTCCCTATAGACTAAATCAAGCCCCGCCCTACATTTGATATTGTTTGAGAAGCCGTTTGACTCGGATATACGTCACAATAGGGAAGAAAAGATGATCGCAACTTCTCTTTCACGACGCCGACTTTGTAAAGGAAAATGCCCTCTAATTTCACCAAAGGCTCTTTAATAAGTTTGAAGTTCATCAGTTGTGAAATAATGCGCACTTTCATGGGATTTCTGAAATATGAGGCTGGAATAGTAAAGAAAACATTTAACCCCCCCCCCCCAAAAAAAAACTTTAGATCTGGGTCAGGTTTAATAGACCTGTTAGAGATTAAAGTCTGATTCAAAGTGTCTCTGCACGTCAGTTTCATTTTTCTGTCACAATTCTTCACTCTCTCTACTTTAGTACCTGTCACTCAATATTCAAGCGTTACCAAACCCAACTATTTTCCATACATGCAAATCAAAACACATCAAAATCTGACTGTGGATGCTCTCGCAGGGTAACATTTCAACCTCAAGACAAAGCCAGTCACTGCTGCTTATATCTTACGACACGCAGCAAATCTCGGGACATTTGACACCAAAATGACTCGTTTTTCCAGTCTAAGATCATTGTCATACCACAGAACCTAAACAAGCAATAACTTATGAGTTTGACAAGTAACTTATGTAAGAAAATGATCATAAAATCTCTCAGTTTAGACCATAATAAAGGCCAAGCCCCATCTGGAATAACAGATAACAACATGATGACGTATTACGACCCAAATACATGACGTGTTCATTTTTATTTTTCTGGATGTTTCCTGGAGGCGTTTGATGAACCGAAAATGCGACAGAAGAAAAAAGGTCTCAGAGTAATGTGTAAAACTAAGACGGACTTAAAATAAAAAATTTTACCATTTTGCAATGTCACTATGAGTACAACTATGAACTATGAGTATAATCAATAAGAAGAAATATAACCTTTAAAGATAAACTATGATGATGATGATGCCGCTGTTGTTTTTCTGAAGTGATTCATGATTTATCCATTAAACAAATTAAACATTTGACAAAAGAAAAACAGACACTTCCTTCCCAGAAAACTAAGCATTAATCCTCCTTTGAAGAAATTCAACAGTCTGGTTTGACCAGTCTGTAAAGTTTGTATAAGAGTAGGGCTGGGTATCGTAACAAAATGTTCGATACCGATACCGATACCGATACCTTGACTTCGATACCGGTTCCTGAACGATACTTTTTTCGATACCAATTTTGTTTAACAATATAACATTACCTAATTTTTATTTTTTTTGTTCAGTTTGTTGACTTTTTTACACTCACATTTTGAGTATGTAAAAAAGCACCAATGCTGAAGTTTTCTATGTTTCCTAATCATTTAACATGTATTCTTTACTTCAATGAGCTCATTGTTTCTTCCTTAACTTAATGCATTGTTTAACAATGAAATTGAATGAAAATTAATAGAAATGCATTACACTGTCACCTCTGATAACAGATCACTCTAAATTGTAATTTAGACACATTCATTTTCTGTAAAGCTGCTTTGAAACGATATGTATTGTGAAAAATGCTATACAAATAAATGTGAATTAAATTAAATATAGGCTACTGGGGGGCGGGATATATGCCTCGCGCTCCGCACACATCAAGCTTGCCGCAAAGCACTGGCAAAAGTAGCCTAATGATTATGGATGTGTCGGGAAACAACAGCAAGGAGATATTTTAATTGTTTATTAATGAACAAGTGTTTACTAATGGTGTGTTCACTGTTCACACCGAACGCGAATTTAATTATTTGCGCTAGTAGATTAGATACAAAGTCAAAGACGCGGATAGACGCATCATTCGCGCCGGGCGTCGCGAATGATGCGAATTGGGCGACGCGTTTTGAACTCGAGCGGAAGATTGAAGCGTCTAACTAGACGCGATAGACGCCTATTTGACGCTCTATTCGCGTTCGGTGCGCTTTGTATGACACACCGCTTTGCCTTATCAGATTTACCGTGTTACCGGTCTTGGCAGCAATTATCTTGTCGAAAATATTGCATCGCGTGCTTCTGGCAAACACACACACACACTACAGCCTCACATGCGACAAGCCAAGTCTCTGGGCAGCCGCGTAAACTAGTGTTTTTCCTCCACAGCCAATCATGCTGCATGCATGTTTCACTGACGTTGACGAGATTAACCACTTAGGTACCGAAATTTGGTACCGAAAAACAAGACATGTTTCGATACTCTGTAGTACCGAGGCAATTCGGTCGGTACCTAAAAAGTACCGAACTCGGTACCCAGCCCTATATAAGAGGAAACAAATATCAAAATAATGTTCATGGTAAAAGTATAGATTGACTTTAAAGTTTCGGCAGTTTAAGATGAAAACATCTGCCCGCTCAAAACTCTGTTTGTGGTCTAAACGGAGGAAAACACTAGCATGTTTAGTGTTAGTAAGCAGTGGGAAATCATTATCAGATGCTTTTATCTGAAGACACTTACAGTATTTATTTACAGGAAAATCTCTAGAGTTTAGTGTCTTTCAAAGGCTTTTAGGGACCAACGGCTACTGTTTTAATCAAAACTACAGCAAAGCTGTAAAATAGCTGTTTTATATTTTAATATATCTTAATTTAATTTATTCCTGTCATGCAAAGCTGAATTTTCAGCATCATTAAAAGTACAAAACGGTTTCCACAAAATATGAATTAGCACAACCGTTTTCAACACTAATAATAATAATGATAAAATTTCTTGAGCACAAATCATCATATTAGAGTACTTTCTGAATGATTATGTGACACTGAAGACTGGAGTAATGATGCTGAAAAATCAGCTTTGATCACAGGAATAAATTACATTTTAATATACTATATTCACATAGAAAACAGTTATTTTAAACCGTAATAATGTCTCATTACTGTTTTTACAGTGTTTTTGATCAAATAAAATGCAGCCTTGGTGAGCTGAAGAGTCTTCCTTCAAAAACTATATAATACAAATCTTAATTATTCCAATCCACTAAAGGTCGGACTTACCGAGTATCTGCTTTTCTTAAAGCACAGAAAGACCTTCTTCTGAAACTCGGGTCTCTGGCAGTATTCCCTGTCATTCGCTCGGATGGTCCAACCGACCTCTGAGAGGAAAAGGAGAACAACAAAACTAAATCAGAACACAAAACAAGCTCTGGCAGGAGAGTTTTCCAGCATGCAGATGGGCCTTCATCTCACCGGGAGCAGGAGCGGGTCTGGGTTCTGGTTCTGGTAGCTGGTCTTCAGTCCGGTCCAGGTCATCTTCTGACTGCAACTCATCGTCTGTCTCGTCGTCACTGTAGGGCATCACCTCATCATCCGGCTCCTCCAGGGAACCCTGGGAACCTGCCCGCGGTCGAGCGCTCATCCTGAGAGTCTCTCTGCACACACACACACACATATCACATTAAAGGTGCAATGTGTAATATTTCTGAGGATCTATTGATAGAAATGCAATATAAGATCCATAACTATGTGTTCAGTGGTGTATAAAGACCTTACTCAATGAACCGTTATGTTTTTATTACCTTAGAATGAGACATTTATATCTACATAACCGTGGGAATCCCCTTCTGTGAAGGACGACATATTGTGACGTCATATTTCTACCGTAGCCGACAGCGAACACACAGCGCTACAGAGCGCGTTTCGTCACTACCTTGAAAGAGAAGCCGCAGAAAGCTGGAAGCTAGCCATAGACACCGTGAGTAGTGACTTGTCAGTGGTGTAAAATATGTAGTTGGATTGTTTCATGTAACTCAGTTCTTCTCCCTCGCTGTGTTATGGCTTTGACAATCAGCTGATTAGTACTATTGACCGTAAAACAGTAACGTTACAGGAGTCACCAACCCGTTGATCTTGGAAGCATTTTAAGTCGATCGCGAAGAGTTTTCAAAACCAGAGGAAAAAAACAATATTTTTATTTATTATTATTTATTCATTTGTGTGTAGTAAATGGTGTCTAGGGGATGCGGAGGCATTTTTGCCGCGCACCTTTGGGCTCATGCGGACGCGTCGAGTTTAAACAAGGCTTTACGCTTTAACCAGCTCAGCCACAGTAACAGCTCATATTAGCCAGCTAAACTTTTACTACTCTGTTAGAAAAATATGTAGTTGGATAGTTTCATGTGGTTCTTCTCCCTCGCTGTATTATGGGTTTGCCATGTGGGGAGAAATGTGCTGGTTACGTTCGTGAGACAATCAGCTGATTACTATTATTATATTATATATTAAGACCCTTGATCCTCACCTGACTATGGCTTTGTAAACTTTATCCATGATGTGCTTTATAATGGACTGTGGTACAGAAACAGTGACAATGTTACACACTCTTGGCTTACTCTGGCTATTCTCTGCTGTCTCAGACGACGATATGTTTGACCCGGTTTAGCCACCGTAGCTTCTTCGAAAGGGAGGCGTGAGCAGTGGGCTGAGCCCTTAGTGCAACTCGCAACCGAACCGCTAGATGCCGCTAAAATCTACACACTGCACCTTTAAGGCTTTTGAACAGGTACATAGACAGCACAGAGACCCAATAATAAACAGAGTTGCGTGTCATGCTGCAACGTCAAAACAATGATTTGGCTTGCAGAAAAACACACAGATTGTACACTACACATAAATGCATGCAAATAACATTGTATATGAATATGGTAACTATTTAGTTCTGTGGTTGGTACTGAATCATTGTATTCATTAACAAAGTTATTTACTTTTTTTTTTCTGCAAAGTCCATTAAAACATTGAGACTACAGTTCATTGGTTGTTGATTATAAACTTGATGTCCATACATATTTTTACATGTGGATAAAAATGGATAAAACTAAAACTATTGACAAATGTTTTTGAATGAAATTTAAAAGTTGCAGTTAAAATGGATTTATTAATCATTTTAAAACATCAATTATAATATTTTAATTGATTGTGGGGACATTTCGAAAACTTGGAGGGACAATGGTTGGTTAGACTTGATTCAATAGGTTTTTAATTGAATTCAAAAGCCATTTTTGCTAATTCAGAATGATTCACTTTGAATCGTAATGAAATTAATTAAGATCCATTAAAGGATTTTTTATTCTTTTTTGAATGAGTTTCGAGCAAGAAAAAGAAACCACTTTATTGCACCTAAAGTAATTCAAAAAGGCAACATTAAATATACATATGTTTGAGGTCATAAGTTTACCTTTGCAGAATCTGCCAAATATTCATAATTTTAAAAAATAAGATGGATCATAAAAATTGCATTTTATTTTTTATTTAGTATTGCCATTTAAAAAAAAAAGCTATTCTGCATAATAGATATTTACATATAGACCACAAGACTTTGACACGGACACTTGTGCTGCTGCTGGGGAAAAATATTCTGATGATATCAGTACGTTTCATCTGCTACAATATAAAAACCTTCCTGTGAAATAACCAACACAGATGATGTTACACCCGACTCCACCCTCCACACACACACACACACACACACACCACACCACATACTCTCTGTCCATCATTCTACACCGGCAGTCACAAAACACTGGAAACCACATCCATACAGACTCTCTCCATGGACAGTAAATCACACAGTGTTTGTTTAGTTTTGGGTCAGATGAGGTCACTCGTTTTCACATGGAAAAATGTAATACACACAGCACCTATAGAAAGCAAATAAGTTTAAAAAAAAAACTTTTTAAAACTGTAGATTTAAATAATAATATTAATTGCATTTATAAATACATTTGAAACGTTTTCAGAAAATATGTCATGGCTCTATAATGTGGTTCAGATATTTTTCCAGTTGAAAAAAAAAGGTAGGTAAAAATATGTTTATACAAAAGTTAAATTACTTTAATTTTTTTTATAATTTATAATAATTTACATAAAAAAATAGTGTCACTAATTTTGACTGGTGGTAATGTGCTACGTTTACATTTTTATATATTTTCAAGAATATGTATATGTGAGGTTTCATATTTTATATTTTATAAGTATTTTATGTATTCTCTGGGAATCGAAACCATGATGTTTGTGTTTCATGCTCTACTGTTTGAGCTCCAGGAATGCCTATAAATATGCAAAATAACACACACTTTTATGGAACAAATGCCAGGTCAACAACATTCACAACTCATTTTTTTACATTCATAATGTGATGCATATGAGAGTGAAACAGGTTTCTAGAAAAAGAAAAAAATATATTGTAACAATTTGAATCCATAGGGTTTCTATTGAGTGATTAATTGAGTGGTTTCTCAAAAGCCCTATCCTGACGGGACTAGTTTTCATGGAGGACCATTACATGTTTCACAGGCCTACTTTGTGATTTCAATCCTGTCCGAATCTGCCTTGTCTGTGTTTTTCCTCACACAAGTTCACCAAACAATTTGAGGGCAAATCACTACTGATTTTCAGCAAACTCAACAGACAATGTCCGAATGAGCGTGTCTGTGATTGCTGATACTGTAATGCTTCTCCACGTGTGTTTTCTGATCTGCCTGAGCTATCGTTTGTGCACCAATCTTCCGCAAGCTTTCATTTCAATATAGACAGTATCCGGCGAAACAAAATTAATTGTAAAATTGATAAATAGAGCCACATTTTAATATCAATCTTTAGAGCCATTTTAATACCAGTGTCAAGATACTTGTCTAAATGTCTCTGCTCACCTATGTTGGTTTATTATAAACAGCCACTCATGTGAAGTTTATTTAAATAGGGTTTTAATAATGAATTAAAGCTATATCAATAAGTCATTAATTAAAAAACATATACTTCATGTGATGACGTGATGAAGCACAGCAGACACCTATCAAGAAAATACACACTCCCACCTCTGTAATAAACACAGATATGTTCGTCCCGTCCGAATCGGTACATTAAATCACAGATGTCGACTGATAAGAATTGAAACTCAAACA
The DNA here is from genome assembly GCA_030578255.1 of Tiaroga cobitis. NCBI lineage: Eukaryota > Metazoa > Chordata > Actinopteri > Cypriniformes > Leuciscidae > Tiaroga > Tiaroga cobitis. The sequence goes on from CM060611.1 coordinate 4,728,514, forward strand.
TTGTTTAGTCCTGTCCAAATAAGGCTATGCTGCGGCTGCATAAATATAAATATTGGTTATGTCAGATAAAAAGGATATGAGTAAAAAATATGTGATAAAAAAGTCGCTGCATTTTGATAAAAGATTGAGAACAAGACAAACATTTGGTATGTTTTGTTTTTGGAATATAATACATTGATGAATAATTCACATTAACACCAGGAACATGGTTTAAGAAAGTAAAGAGTTGACGGTAAATAGTCAGATGTTCAATTTGAATTTCATGTTGAGTTTAATGGCTGATGAGTTTCATTTCTGAGATGCAAATGTCGCCACAATCACAGGATGATACTCCTCTGGTCTTATGAAAAACTGAGGTGTTCTCGATCCAGCTGAGCGCTCAAGCATCTCTAAAGTATCTTCAACGATGCCAGGCATCTAAGGTCAATGTTTGATAAGAGATTCATTTGGAAAAACTCAGCAGGGAAGAATCCCTCTTTAAATATTTAAATATCCATTAACTGTCCATCACATGAATGAGTGATGACTGAAGATGACTTAACAAATTAACCAACAACAAAGACCAATGCCTTTCTTGGTTTATTATCATATGAAGTGCCAAGAAACTTTTCCCTTAAGGATGTTTGTTGAATGTAACCCTGGATAAATAATCTTAAAGTCTGAGATAAAGGTACAGTACTGAGACCATCAAGCACTGCCATGATTACCAATGCTGAAATAAACACACAATCCACCAGGATGCTCCCGCAAACTTGTGTAAAGAGCGTAACAGAGCACACACCCGGAAAGAGAAAGAAACACATCATGCAAAACACACACCCATGTTTATCCACGACTTTGTATATGTGATGCAACGCCACAGTAGGCGACATTTTTAGCTATGAAAAGCTGAGGTCTGAGAGAAACAGACCTCCCGAGGTTCAAGTGGATGAATCAGAGAATTTCATTAAGGTTTTCATTAACAGACCAAATTACATTGGTTTCCACATGTTGAGCTCTGAATGCTTTATTCCTCTAAATGGTTCTCAGATTCCTCTTCAGTAACTATATTTTTGGCCGTTTAGGGTTCTGGAGATGCTATATGGATATTAAAATGATCCTGAGACATGGATGGATGGATGGATGGATGGGTGTGTGATGATGGATGGGTGGGTTGTGTGGGTGTGGATGGATGGATGGGTGGGTGGGTGGGTGTGGATGGATGGATGGGTGGGTGGGTGTGGATGGATGGGTGAGGATGGATGGATGGAGTGTGTGAGGATGGATGGATGGAGTGTGTGGGTGTGGATGGATGGATGGATGGATCGGTGTGTGGGTGTGGATGGATGGATGGATGGGTGTGTGGGTGTGGATGGATGGGTGTGTGGGTGTGGATGGATGGATGGATAGATGGATGGATAGATGGATGGGTGGGTGGGTGTGGATGGAGTGTGTGGGTGTGGATGGATGGAGTGTGTGGGTGTGGATGGATGGAGTGTGTGGGTGTGGATGGATGGAGTGTGTGGGTGTGGATGGATGGAGTGTGTGGGTGTGGATGGAGTGTGTGAGGATGGATGGATGGAGTGTGTGGGTGTGGATGGATGGATGGATGGATCGGTGTGTGGGTGTGGATGGATGGGTGTGTGGGTGTGGATGGATGGATGGATGGATAGATGGATGGATAGATGGATGGGTGGGTGGGTGTGGATGGAGTGTGTGGGTGTGGATGGATGGGTGTGTGGGTGTGCATGGATGGATGGGTGTGTGGGTGTGGATGGATTGATGGGTGTGTGGGTGTGGATGGATGGATGGATGCCGGATGGATGGGTGTGGATGGAGTGTGTGGGTGTGGATGGATGGATGGATAGATGGATGGATGGATAGATGGATGGATGGATAGATGGAGTGTGTGGGTGTGTATGGATGCCGGATGGATGGATGGGTGTGTGGGTGTGGATGGATGTGGATGGATGGATGGATGGATAGATGGATGGGTGGGTGGGTGTGGATGGAGTGTGTGGGTGTGGATGGATGGAGTGTGTGGTGTGGATGGATGGATGGATGGATGGATGGGTGTGTGGGTGTGGATAGATGGATGGATGGATAGATGGATGGATGGATGGATGGGTGGGTGGGGATGGAGTGTGTGGGTGTGGATGGATGGATGGGTGTGTGGGTGTGGATGGATGGATGGGTGTGTGGGTGTGGATGGAGTGTGTGAGGATGGATGGATGGAGTGTGTGGGTGTGGATGGATGGATGGATGGATCGGTGTGTGGGTGTGGATGGATGGATGGATGGGTGTGTGGGTGTGGATGGATGGGTGTGTGGGTGTGGATGGATGGATGGATGGATAGATGGATGGGTGGGTGGGTGTGGATGGAGTGTGTGGGTGTGGATGGATGGGTGTGTGGGTGTGCATGGATGGATGGGTGTGTGGGTGTGGATGGATGGATGGGTGTGTGGGTGTGGATGGATGGATGGATGCCGGATGGATGGGTGTGGATGGAGTGTGTGGGTGTGGATGGATGGATGGATAGATGGATGGATGGATAGATGGATGGATGGATAGATGGATGGATGGATAGATGGATGGATGGATAGATGGATGGATGGACAGATGGAGTGTGTGGGTGTGGATGGATGCCGGATGGATGGATGGATGGGTGTGTGGGTGTGGATGGATGGATGGATGGATGGATGGATGGATGGATGGATGGATGGATGGATGGATGGATGGATGGATGGAGTGTGTGGGTGTGGATGGATGGATGCCGGATGGATGCCGGATGGATGGATCTAATCTAAAATAATCTAATCTAAAACAAGATTGATTTTGTTCACCTATATGTATGTAGGTTGTAGGTGATCACTTTTTACTCTTAATGAAAAATTCTGTATTAACTTTCCCTGCCATTGACAGAATTTGTAGGCATTTATGACACAACGGCTCCCCAGCATTGACAGAATATTCCGGCAATCCGTGTCCCAGAGCGGGAATGACAACTACATTCATATAAGTGTTTGTACGTGTCACTCTTGACAGCTACAGATGAAGCTAAAATAAGTTTGAGGAGCGAACTTGTCAATCCATCTTGAAGGATTTCACAGAGGAAACTCTGACCAATAAGAAGACAGTTTTACTCACATGTGACGAACACATTTTGCTACGCTATGAAATGTTCCCTTGTGAAAGCGAACTGACCCAAGAAGAAAATGCAACATTGAAACAAATTAAGTCCCTCTTTCAGGAACAAAGCAAACGATCTACAGGTCTGAAAACACCGGATATAGACGAATCGTTGTTTTTTAGGAATAAGATCACGTGGGTGTTTGAATCCAGATTGCAATGTTTTAACGATTAATTGTGCAACTCTAATATATTGTATCAGATATTCATTCAACAAAACATTCTGGGGGACATGAAAGTTTTGTGAAAATTATACAAAATTCTGGTGCTAGCTGGCAACATTTAAAAAAAATAAACACTGGCAGGGAAAGAGTTAAACTAAAACTTGGGCTTTTGTTCATATTTATAGTTGACGTGTATAACCTTTAAAACTATTCACATGCAGTATATACACAACATACCTTCAGTCTGACATTACCTGAACAACACGTTAGGTGAGTGAGATATCATCCACTTACACACACACTCAAGCCCTTCAGCCGTCTGTCTGACTATTTATATCACCACACTTCAGAAGTGTGTTTTTCTGCCATTCAAACTCTAGCAATTTTGCATAATTTTTTTTTTCTTCCAAAATGTCTTTTTTCTCTCAACAAAAGCTGATGTTAAAGAATTAAGTGTTGTTTAATTAAATGTTCAGTTTATATAACAACTCAGTTCTCAATGCATGCAGGCATTTCAAGAAGCTCTGGAATGTTTTAATAAGAGACCTTTGGCTTTAAACACATGGTTTTTTTTTCGAATGGAAACCATCTATCAGTTGCATCTATGTGTGTGTGTGTGATATGCATCTATCAGTCTGTTTGTTTGTTTGTTGGGGGTTTAGCATTTTGAAGGAAAAAAAAAGTCGAGAACTCTTCCCTGTTCTGTGAATGACACTAATCGATTATCCTGATCTCCAACGCCACGTCATAATGACGAGAACAAAGACTCCCATTCAAGAGGCAAAACCACCATCGCCGCCCACAAAGACCTTCTGTAGGTCTGCAGTGACGTGAATATAAGAGCGACCAGGTGCTTCTGGTCTCAGGAACGGTTTTGAAAGTCTCGCCCGGGGCCGTGCTATGGTAACCCTTTCACACGGGGGGATGGGCTCGGGATATAAGGGGAAGGACAACACAAAGGGAACCCTTTGAGATCACGTTCACCTGCTGTTGTGCAACCTGAGAGGAGAGATGAACCCGCTTCTGCCAGCATCTCACTGCCATCAGGACCGGCGGAACAAATGTAGGCCTGAAGTTAAGATTTATCCATTTTAATTGCATATACAATTTCCTTCTCAAACATTGACCTGAGATGCCTGGCATTATTGAAGATGGAAATCACATATGTAATTTCAACATACATAAACGAATAATCTTAAAGAGATTAACCAAAAATGAAAATAATCCCGTTATGTACTCGCCCTCATGCGATCCTATTGGTGTGTATGATGACTTTCTTCTTTCAGCCAAACACAATCAGAGTTATATTAAAAGTATCCTGGCTCTTCCAAGCTTTATAATGGGAGTGAATTGAGCCTGAGTTTTTTAAAACGCACATCCATTCTTCATAAAAGCACTCCATACGACTCCAGGGGGTTAATAAAGGCCTTCTGAAGCGAAGCCATGCGTTTTTGTAAGAAAAATATCCACCTTTATAAACTACAATCACTGGCTTCCAGTGACGGCCGTACGCGAGTCTAGTTCCGGCAGAAGAGTGACCTCTGACCCGAAGCATGACGTAAGAGTAGCATAAGCTTCTCTTCATAAGATCCTCTCGCGGTTCAAACTAATAGAGCTGGGCAACAAACTCAAGCTCCTCTACTCTTTTATCGAAATCCTCTGACATCTCTCTTTAAAAATTCTCATTTTAAACTTCTAATTTGTGACCTGTGTTTTGTTTTGCTCTTTCCTCTGCGTTCGTCAATACGTCACGCGTCGGGTCAGAGGTCACTCTTCTGCCAGAACTAGACTCGTCTATGGTTGTTCCTGAAAGCCAGACAATGTATCAATATATAAATCAAGACCTGTCAATCTGAGTGATCAAAACAGTGTCCGATTGGTCTCTACCCACACCAACCCACCACACCCAAGACCCAATTTCTATTGGTTGAACTTTCGAATGACATTGAAAAACACTGCATATTGTCTTATTTTGTGTTTTGGACTCATTCGGGACCAGCTGCTCTGAAATAAAGATGTGATGATCTATGGTTTACTAATGTTTCACGAAGCACCCAAGCTTCGGATTTAAGAGGTTAATGGTTAACGATTAATCAATTAATTGATATTTAATTTAAACAACGTTTGATTATGGGAATATGTAAATTGGCATGCAAAGTTTCCATAATTTTTTGTGCAAAGTTCTAAGTTTCGAATAAAAATATGTTGATTGATGGAAACATAATGTTAGCAGATGTTATTGGGGATTTGAAAATATGTTTTTTAAATGTAATATTGATAAACCTCGTTTTGGAGATTCTGTTCTGTATTCAGAAGAGTTTATCAAGGTGGCCACCGAAACCACTTGCCTGAAAGGGAAAAAACCTTTTCTTACATAAATATAGGCACACTGAATTTACTGTGACCAACAATGATTTTACAAACTTTTGACAAAATTGAGGTTTAATGACTGTAAGCTTCAAGCATCACAACAGTTTGTTTGCCAACCTGCTAGTAGGTGTAAGAACATATTTCTTGCATCATACCCTCTAAAAAAAATGCTGGGTTGTTTTAACCCAATTTTGGGTCAAATACGGACAAACCCAAACGTTGGGTTAAAAATTTAATTAAAAAATTTAACCCAATGGCTGGGTTTGACCATATTTGACCCAAAATTGGTGTGAAACAACCCAGCATTTTTTTAGAGTGATAAGCTACAATAGGAAACACACAGAAACTTGATTAAAAGACAACAACAACAAACATGCGGATAAACACGCAAATACTTCTGGTTGGTTTGATGAGCACAATATTCGCCAAGCAAAGAACTTAGTTTTATAGATTGCATGTTATTAAATAGATTTAAGTGATAATTAATGTGTAAATAATTGTTTAATTGTTACACTTTCAAAAGAGCATTTAACACACAACATGGTTCTAGAGTGACTCAGGGAAACTTTCCCAAGATGCCTTGTGCAAATCAGTTTTGCAATTCACTGGATTCAAATTCTCACCCATTTGCTTTACAAGTCAGGAAATTCAAATCCTTCCACTTCTGCTGAGCGATTTGCTTGTGTTGTGTTGGAGGGAAAGAATATTTTACTAGCACAACCTGAACAGCAACAAGACTGACTCAAAACCCATCAAAAACCTGAATGCGCCGAGAAGTGCTTTATAATACTAATATTTGGCAAATGTGAGCAGCACATTAGACTTTCTCAGAATTCAGAACATTTAATCTGTAGTATTAAAGAGATCTGATTAGTAAGATTTCTTTCCTAAAGCTTAAAATTCACCCTGACAAAGTACAACACACACCACCAAGACCTCCTCACACTCTTTGCAAGTGTGGTTCATGCACCAATGCATCTTACAAAACTTATTTTTTTTTAAGTGCATCATCCTGTCAGAATTACCCATCAGCCTCTGCTACTTTCTTAGACAAATATTAACCCTTATTATGCACTAAACTGAAATTATACCGATGAGTGACTGTTAACGGGGAAACCGTGGGGCTTCATTTGATTAAGATTAAGTTCTTTAAATAACCGTGCACTGAAATGCTTTGACAAAAGTTAAATTTGGAAAAAAATAAGTGTGCTCAGAAAAGAAGCGACATAAAGAGGCGAGCAGAAATACAAAACGTCAAAGAATAGATATTGGAAGCATATATCATCATCAGGGATGCACTGTTTATAGAGTTATTCATAATTTTTACTGAACATTTGATGGCTGATTTCACTTAATCAAGACCTGAGGTTTTTAGAGGCTTCGATGTTTAAAAATAGACTAAACAATATCGGTTATAGGCCATAACATATAAAATAGCCCTTGATTTCAACCCTAAAGTCTAGATTAAATGGTCTTTGCTGACAGATTAGTATAGATATCATATGACTGATTATTTACACTCTGACATCTTTAACATCGTCAGATCACTGCAACAATTCACAAGTGAAGTATTAGCTCTTCCTTGGGTCAGTGCGGAGACATTTACCAATTACCATTTAAAACATTTTTGAGTGAAAAAGCGTGCAAAATAAATATCTAATTTTAGCAATTTGGCATCTAAACTCTATCGTTCACCTTGTTTCACTGTAAAAAATGACTGTTGCGATTAACTTAAAATTTAGCGTTTTTTGTTGAGATAACTCAAATAAAGTTGACTAAACTTAAAATGAAGGCAGCATGAACACTTGCTTTTTAAGTAGAAAGGACACATTATTATTTATTCTAATATTGAATTTTAAGTTGTGATAACTATTTGCAATAGTCATTAGCATAAACATTTAAAAATCCATATCATTTGGCCACTAAATTAGATATCAGGTGCCCAGGAAAAACTATTTAGTAAAAGAGGAGAAAGAGAACAATAATAAGTCATGGCAACTCATGTTTTTTACATTACTTTAACTCATCAAATATAATTACAGCTATGAGATTCAACTCTGTTAACTTTTTTATATAATTTAAGTTGACTTGTACAGCCAATTTGATTACACTTAAAATTTTAAGGCAACAACTAAACTTAAGTTACAGTGTTATAAATCAGAAATTGACTGGAAAATTACTAACACAACCTTTTTTTCTTCTTCTTTGCAATAACAAAATGATCCGGAACATGCATGAAGAAAGTAAAGTGGTCAATTTTGATTCCATGTGATTCCAAATATATGTATAAACAAAGAAATCTTTTCTCTTCCTCCGCTAAAACACATTGTTTAGCAACACTTTACGGAGGTGAACTTTTCCCACGTATCACAATTGAGTCGTGTTACACCCCACTACATGTGTTTGGCCTCTCATACCTGCTAGAGCACTATGGGTAACAGTATCCTCCATTAGAGAAAGACGAGAGCAGAAACAGGAGATGTGTGAGGATGGGGGTCTTCCGGGACAGATGCCCCATGCATTAACCATGCACTTGACGTTCACTAACTGAACTCTATGTGAAGTGGTTTCAGTGATGCATTTAACCTACAAATTAACTACACGGAGTTGAAGAATCGCACCTGATGATGTAATTTTCTGGTCTGAATCTACGGAGTTCAAGTACCTTTAAAGTAGTGGTTGACTGATATATCGCCACGGCCGATATATTGGCCGATATTTGGCTTTTTTTAAATATCGGCATCGGCCGATAAGTTTTTCTGATTGGCCGATGTGTTGGAAACAGGACTTTTATTTTGACGGCGCCGCTGACTTTTATTTTGACGGGCGGCGCTGAGAACACCAGCACCTGAGAGAACGCAGCGCCTGATCACACAGCGCTCGGCTCACGCTCACTCACATTCTCCGTCATCATTAGTTTACGATCTCTGTCAGTCATCTAATACTTTGTTAGACAGAACCGGTGGCTACAGAACTAGTAATCAAAGAAAGTAAATGGTATGCGAAAAAGTAATGCGTTTGCTTTTATATTAAAATTTATGAGAAAAATTTATGAGAAAAATAAATACCAGTATTTTTCATTAAATTACAGTGCTGGTTTGCATCCACAGCATGAAGGTAAGATCTTACGGATTTATAAATGAACCGCTCGCTTTGAAATCTTCTGACATTTGTTACAACATTACAATGCTCAAGATAACTTTCGTTAACTCTACAATAAGTAAATCCCCTTCACCGGCTAATTACTCTTCGACAGCGATGCCATGGAAATATACAGAGCAACCATTACAAACAGAAGTTCAAAGACATAATATTAAAGATGGCTGCGCTTGTTTCTCTGGGGCATAAGGTCTATAGACACTACAGTCGCCAAATAAACCATTACAGGGAGATCAGACATGAAGCCGAAGAAGATTTATAAATAATGACTGGATAATAACTGTGTATTATCCTACTTATTAAACAACTACTTGCCAAGTATTCATATAAATGCACAGAAATATTGACCTAAGACTAGATAGATTACCTTAAAGCTTCTGCTAGAAAAAAAATGTGTCCATTACAACACAAAACAATCAATCTATCAACAAGATGAAAACACAATTAAGTTTAGAAATCATTCTACAAAAATACTTAAATCACAACTAACCATCACGTATTCCATGTAAACTATTTTTCAAGTTAGCTAAAACCATTAGCATTTTCAGTAGTTATACATGTAATAACATATAAACGTTAACTGAAATCAAATAAAATATAAAACACATTTCAACATTTCTCATTTAACTTGATGTACTAAAATAACAAACTGAAATACAAATAAATATTTCAAAAAGATCTAATAAAAATGATGACAAAATATCAATTAAATATCAGCTAAAACAGTATAAACAGCATCTTTTCTACCATTTATTTATGCGTTTTGATTCTAGATTTTACTTGAAGCAAGAAAAGTGTCTTTATATTCAACTTGTTTTACACCATTATATGGGCTAATGTAACTATTAAAATAACTTATAATCAAATAACATTTATTTATTGTATAATAACATTAAATTAAGCCTATACATATTACATGCTGTAATAATATCAGCATCATACTGGTTATCAGCCATACAAATATGGCATATATAATATAAAATCAGCCAATTTCTACATCAGTGCATCTCTAATCACTACCATGGTCTTTTTAAGAGTCAACATACAGAAAATGTGTTTGATGCATGTGAAAACTAATATATTTATCTATAAATATTATATATATTTAATATATTTACCATTCTGACATTTAAAATGACACAGATAAAATGTTAAATTATAACTAAAGCATGTAATAAATGCTCAGATTGTAATGGTAATTCAAAGAGAAAGCAACAGAAACTGCACCCACTCCATTTCACAATGTTTGCAGTCCTTCTGAACACAGAAGAAACCAGTTCTGTGAGGCAGATCAACTTAACCCAAATACAGCGACATAATGGACATTTCAATCGAGTCAAAACATGTCCAGACAATCTCACAGCAGATTCATTCATCAGAGAGAAGAAACCCCCCAGACAGAGATGATTTACACCCACCGTTCATTCAGGACGACTCGCTCTCTCTGTCTCTCTCTCTCTCTGTCTGTCTGTCTGCTGGGTTCACACACACGACTGACTCACGGCGTTTTCTCCAAACACCCGTATTCAACACATCAAAACTGACACTCCCTATGGATTTTTTTCCAGACTCAACTTTTCCAGAATTTTGCAATAGCTTTTCATAAATAATTTTAGAGAGATTGCATTCACAACACGCTATATGGAAAATATATACGATTTTATTCATTTACATGAACTTTATAGGCCTGGAAATCACATTTTTAATATTTCCAAGACAGTAAAAACCCTGATTATAAAAATCAAAAACTAGTAATATTACTGCAAACTGTAGCACTATTTTTTTTTTTATTATAAAGTCAATTTGGTCTAATTTGAAACATATGTTTTAATTGATACTAATTTAGCCATGTTAGATGCGCTCTACACCTGCCCATCTGACATGACATGGACACAAATGGAAAGATTGCCTTACAGAAACACATGAAATTAAATCTTCTATCATGAAAGACACAGACCTTTCGAGAAAAACAAGAGATCAGATTTCTGACTACTGGACAGTTTGTGGTCTTACTGCTTACTGGGGTCAAACAGAGCCAAACACAAACAAATGACAAGCTAATTCTGGATTGAATGTGTACAATTGCGTGTAAAAATGAATTGCTTTTGTTCTTAGACCAAACAAAAGTAATGTTTTGACAAAAGTATGTTTGACATGTCATTTTGTGCATAATCAGGGTGGAATCACAGTATAAATAGAATCATACAACTACTTTAAGTGCACGAATGTCAAACAAAAACGGAGTTTGCTTATAATCAGTTCTCTAATGCATAAGAAAAATATTATCAGCTGATACTTCAGTCAGAACAACTGTAAAAAACATTTTCATGACTTATCACATTTTTTCCTTGGTCAGATAACCAAGATAACATAATATTTGGAGATTCTGTTGATTAAACAAATCCCCTTCATTGTATCAACTCGATTTCTTTTATTTCAATGAACATAGCATTTAAAAATTACTCACTGTAAGTTAAACCACCAATAATTTGACAGTAATAGCTGTTCAACCTCTAAAATAAAGCTTATGAGAACCTATGATATATATGATGCCAATGTTGATCTCAAGAACATAAAACATCAAGAGCTTTTTCAACCTCCAAAGAACGGCTACAACCACTAAACTAAAGACAATTTATGAGAGTTTAAACACATGTTCGAAGCATAAACTTGAATAAATCTTTACAAACATGCAGTTTCTCTGCTGTCGTGCATCCAAACACACACACACACACACACACACACACACAGGTAGAGGAACTAAGGTGGGGCACACCCTCAAAACACCGTTTACAAGAACACAAACGCCTTAAAAGTGTATGAAAAAACTCAAAGATGACTTACCGATCTCACCTCGACGTGTGTGAATCCTCTGAAGGTGTTTGGTGTGTTTTATTGCTCCATGTTCGCTGCGTGTCGGTGTGTGAGCTGCTGCTGTGTGTGTGTGTGTGTGTGTGTGTGTGTGTCCTCAATCAAACTGGAACAACTGGTCGGACGAGGAGAAGCTTTACTCCTACAAACCCATTCTACACACACTAGGATGATGCAAGGTGGCTTGCTTTCTTTTCTTTTTTTCCTCCCCCTTTCCTTTTTGAACCGACACACTCCAAGACTGCAACTCATTCCTCGGCGATCACGTGATCGCGCAGGTAAGCAAGGTGTGACTCATTTTACAGTCAAATTATGCGGGGAAATTTCTCCTTTTGCTGTAGTCATTTTTTCTGTGTCCTGGTATCGATAGATATATCACATAAATATAGATTCATCACATAAATAGGCTAGATAATATCACATAAATAAAATAATAGTTCCAATGGCAGTACACGTATTTTAATGGCCTACTTAATATAGATAATAATTTCTAATCAGTTTTAAAATCTTCCCAACTTTGGGTGGGTGTAAAACCTGAATAAATATAAATGAAATGTAAAGGTAAAATGTGGCTGTTTTGAACTAAATACAAGTTTATAGATAAGAAAAATATAATAGTTATTTGAATAGCCTAATATAATTTCTAATTAGTTTTAAAATAAATGTTTGTTCTCAACTTTGGGAGGGTGTGTAAAAACCTGAATAAATGTAAATCTATCGCCCTCTACTGAGAGAAAAAAAGTATTACCGGTATATGTGTTTTAGTCCTGACGGATTTAGCGGTCAGGCATGATGGGTCTAAATTTTTATTTTTATTTTAACTCTTTACTGTGTATTTTTCAAGTCAATGCATATTCAAATTTCTCAATGATAGTATTCGCAGATAAAACGTAGACTATCACGTGACACTGTTACTTTTCTCAACGCTGGTCTGGCCGATTCCATCAGGTGTGATTTACTTTTATAACATTTTAATTTTAAAATTTTGAGTTAATATATCTAAACGATTATAAGTTGTATTGTGCAAATGCCTGCAATAAGACAAAAAACCGCCCTGAAACTGTATATAATGCAGCTTTCTGAACCATCGAAACCGCGCTCGCCCTCTGGAGGACGAAGCCTGTCTCACACGAAACTGAGCAATTAACGGTACAATCTTTTTTTCTTTCTTTTTTTTTTTTTTTTTACCTCACTTCATATTTTTTTTAATGGATTTTAATCTTAACGGTGTTTAAAGTGTATGTAAAATTCCAATATACAGAAAACAATTAGGAAACATTAAACAGTAGATGATTGTGCAACAGCGTTTTTAATATAGGCGGCCTAACGTATTTCGACAGAAATATGTAAGTTTCTGTACTCTCAAAGAAGATTTTGGAGCTTTGCGTAACATTAAGTCAGGTCTTTAGTGTTTATGATTACATTTGCTATAATTTATGAGTGTATTGCATAAATACTGAGAGAACAATATTGGGTAAAGCTTTTGATTGATCGTCCAGGATGGGCAGGAGTCATTAAAAGATGCATTACTGATTAACATCCATTTATTCAAGAGAAATGTGAAGTCAACATGTTGAGAGGAAAATGCGGTATCCAAATTTCACCAAAAGCAAAAGAGGTGCGATTTAAGATTGAAAATACCCCCCCTTCTGCATGTTTGCTTATGACATAACATACAACATTTTATGAATATGTTACAGAGTTATATGTAGCCTATAAATAAAAAGAAAGTTTATTAATGTGTATATATTCAAAACTGCCTAATCATCTGGAAAAAATATGTATTTTAGCCTATTTACTATTAACAATTGTTTTAATAACAATGATAAAGTTACAGAACTTATTGAAAAATGTATGCATCATTTTATTTTTCTCAGGTAAGCACTCTTTAATATGACTTCCCAAAACGTTGAACATGAATAATCAAATATTTGAAATATATACAAATATAACTGTGCAAAAGAACTGAAAATCATTATATAATAAACGAGACACATGGGTTATGTAGTTGTTTTTTATTTTATTTTTGTGTTAATACAATAAATATACAAAACTCAAACTACTCAACATGCGATTAAGGGAGCGAGACAGGAGTGCATTTGTACAGTACAATGAAATTCAGGACGACAGGCCACCGTTCCTTTAGTTATAGAAAATATACAAATATCCCTCGAGTCTGTTTTAAATAATGTCAGAGTAGCAGTAGTACAACACGTGATGGGTTTTCTTCGATTCATCTCACGTATCAGTGTTTCAACTAAGTTAGCTAACATCACTAATTTAAAAAAGACAGCTTAAAGCCACGATCCATTGCATCACACACAAGAGGTCACGTCGCTCCCAACAGATTCTTGTGTTTTTTTTTTCCGGTTTTTAATGAAAGCATTTCAAACCAAACCAAAAGAGAGGAACATTCAGGTGCCATTTGTTGAAATGTATTTATAAAAGGAAGAACGACTTGCAGTAACCCGCACATACTCAGAGAACCGTACATGAGTGAAAAAAAGATTCAAATAATGACACGCACTCAATAAGATAACAAAATAAGGGACATGTTAAGAAAAAAGACAAAAAAGGAATAGTTCACCCATGAGTCATTTTCGGTGGACTATTCCTTTATAAGTTATAAATTATTAAGCAAAATGTGTCGAAGGCGGATGCAAACTCAATACTGAAAACAGGTGATGAACACACAGTTTGTTCACACGCACACACACACACACACACACTGAGTGTTGCTGAAAGGTTAAGATCAAGATTAATTTCCATCTTGATGCATTTCCCATAATCGCAAAACTTGGCTGTCTCTTGGTGACAGTAACCAAGGCTACAAGGTTCAATAAAAAAAGAAAGAGAGGAAAACAAACTCTTCGCAGACAAATGACGGCATGATTCAGAACCACGATTAAGGATCCAACCTCGGGACGGTCCAGCGCGCCACAGTCTCACACACATCCGCAGGATAAATGTGACGTGTCGTTAGCGAGATGCGGTTTGGGGGCGTGATTTAAAAGTGTGATTTTAAAAGTGTTTTCCAGTTTATCCCAATGCATGTTAGACTGGGAGAGGTGATAATCCTCGGCCCGGCAAGCTTCCCATGCATGTGCAGGAACGTATCCTGAGTGGTTCACGCTTTTAACAATTAGTTTCCATCCAAAACAACTCTATTAGAAAGAAAAAGAAACCAGAAAGCCTCAGAATCATTCATATGGTTAAAATCAGTCAATACTTTATGTCATCATACAGGTTTGTTTATATATATATTTATATATTTACAGGTGAAGAGACCCTCTGAGTTGCGTGTGGAGCGTTTACGGTCACGTCTGATGGGTGTCTTCATGTACTGATGGCTCATTTGCAGGATAGTTGGGAGAATCTCGCTAAGAAAAGGTCATATTATAGTTAAAGGGACGTAATTTTCTTATTTTCTTTTGATTTTGAGATTAATTGTGACCTGGAATTGCATGACTGTGTGCGAGCGCTCATTTTACGACGGTAAGACAGACCTGCGAGGGCATAATCATTCTTTTTATCCTTGAATCCCATAAAAGGACATTTGATGACATCACTTCCTGTTGTTTAACGGGACAACCGGACGAACACCCAACAGTGATGTGAACATATAAAGTGACTCTTTTTAAGCTGTTTACACACACGCTCGAGAGCAGACAGGCGCTCCACACATACACACACACACACACACTCCAGCTAAAGAACAGGAGGGGAGGGGCTGTGGGCGGGGCCTCAGTCAGTCACAGGAGTGCATTAAGTCAATGAGAGTGGGTGTGGTCTTGAGCAGCCAGTTAGAGCTGACGAATGGCTGTAAGGACATGAGGAGGAGGAAGGAGGGCGGGGTCAGAGTATCACGGATGGACTCGAAGTTCTCTGAACCAATCAGATCTGCTCTTTGAAGGCTCCCCGGGCTGCAGTGGAGGCGGCGTTAGCGGCGGCGGTCTGCACCGTCTTGTTGGCCATGACGCCGGTGGCGAACTCCTGCTGCGCCTTCTCGAAACTGGCACCGGTGGTTCGGTACATCGCATGGACCTGCAAATAAACACACATACGGTGGATTCTACTGTACATACTGTAACTCCTTCTATATGTAGGTACTTAAAACAACTAACCTGGTAAAAATTAAATAACAGGAAAAATTAAGGACTAAACTGAAAACCCAATTACAAATCCTTCAATCTGAAAGTTTTTCAATGTGGTTATGCGGTATTATCTTTATACTTTTATAGTATTTATATATCAATTATATTTTCAGGTTTCATTTTAATTTGCATTTCAATTTAACATTTTTAATTAGATTTTATTTTTATGTTTTTCAGTTTTCATTTTAATTTAACATTTTGAATTAGTTTAAAAAATTTTTTTTATATTATTTAAAAATTTAATCTGTATTTTAATAAAAAAATTGAAATGGCTTTTATTTTTATATATACATCTATACAGCTTCTATTTGTATTTTATTTAATTTATTTAGTTTAAGTTTTAGTGATTTTATATATTTCTTTTATTTCAATTTAACTTACATTTTTTTATTTCAGTCTTAGTTTCTTTATGTAGTTAACAATCACACTGTTATGGTTCATGTCCAAGTGAGTGCATTTGAGGTGAAGCAAATATTATATTAATACGATATGAGTTTAGTGTTTAATGTGAAGCACCTTTTTAAACATGATGAGAGACATGACAGCCGACGCGGTGAAGAGGGCGGCAATCAGGATCATGATGATGCCGACGGGAACACTCGTGTTCAGACAGGTCAGCGCAGAGATCCAGCCACTACAAACACACACACACACACACACCATCACTCATCTTATCACATAGGTTATGATGTAACAATGTAAAGATAGTACAAGAGTCTGTCTGAAATGAAAATAATAATAATATAGATCAATATTTTCCAATTTTCAAAGGCAAATTTCCCTTTATGGGGGGTCATTTTAGTTTTTTACTCATATAAAAATCAGCACACTTCATCTGAACAAATTAAATGACATAAATTAGCAATGTGAAGAATTATGATTCTTACCTAAAAATTATAATTCAAATGTAGCTGTAAATAATCCACAAATAAACACATAAAAACAATAAACACTGTTATGAGCTATTTTTAATAATTATTCAGTCACTATATTTGATTAAGTTTTTATCCATTTACTGTTTGAAGTTGTAAAAAAAAATTCAGAGCAGAGAGAGAATATATATATATATACTCTCCATATGTGTGTGTGTGTGTGTGTGTGTGTGTGTGTGTGTTCTCACCTGGCTCCCCAACCTGCAATGCCAATGGCTTGCAGCACATGGACACCAAACTGGCAGATATAGACGAAGAAGAACACAAAAAACCTAAAAGAGCTGTCACTCCTTCAGAGAGAAAGAAAGAGAAAACGGTTATAATCTCAACTCTCCACAAAGGTACAGTGTGTGTGTGTGTGTGTGTGTGTGTACCTGAATGCTCCATACAGGGGTCTGTACCAGCAGACAAATGAACAGGGTGTAAACAGCATAAACCAAAGCATAGCCAGACCAAAATCCACTCCCCTCGACGCATCTACACAGAACCACGACAAACAGCCAAATATATTTGCAAACAGCGTCCCCGTGTGGACTGCAAGAGAGTGACATGAGAGAAGAGAGCATGTGTTATTTTAATATAGAACATAATGTGGTGGGAAAAATTCACTATAAAGCTCTGCTTGCACAAAACGGTTGAATCTTTGCAATTATTTTTAATATAACTCTGATTGACTGAAAGAAAAAAGTCATATACACCTATATGATGGCTTGAAGGCGAGTACATTATGGGATCATTTTCATTCGTGGGTGAACTAACCCTTTAATGCTTTAAATAAAATAAAAACTTAAACATTTATAATTTGTATGAATGTTTTTATCCAAGAACCGGTTAATAATTAAAGTGGTCTGAACATTCACCATCTCTGTTATATTAACAGAATCATTGCAAACCCTCTTCAAAGTCACTCAGTTGCTCCATTAATAGTAGAGCTCAAAACCAGACTGTTTAATAATTTATATAATCTAAAGCAGAGCCAGAGTGTATTCATAACCCATGATTCACAGGGAATCCTCCTGCTGCCATTTTACATCAATACCAATCACACACACACTAAAGTTTTTTTGTTCTGTTTTTGTAACAACAGGTTAGTGCAAACAGCAGCATGACCGTCAGAAAATGTTGATCGTATGCCTCAAGAGATCAAACTTAACATTTATCTAGCGATTTTATTTTGTATTTATTTTATATGAGGTTTGCATATTGAGAAAACTGAATGAGATTATTGATAACACTTAAGCTTGTGGTAATTTTATTCAGCAAGGATGCATTAAAATGATTAAAAGTGACACTAAAGACATTAATATGGTGTTCTTTTGAACTTTCTATTCAACAGAGAATCCTTAAAAATGATCAGTTTCCACAAAAATATCAAGCAGTTTTCAACATTATAATAATAATAGTAAATGTTTCTTGAGCAGCAAATCATCACATTAGAGTGATTTCTGAAGGATCATGTGACACTGAAGACTGGAGTAATGATGCTGAAAATACAGCTTTGATCATAAATTATATTTCAACATATTAACATAGAAATGTTATGTTAAATAGTAATATATTTCACAATTTTACAGTTTATCCTGTATTTTGGATCAAATAAATGCAGCCTCGGTGAGCAGAAGAGACTTCGTTCAAAAACTCTTACCGACGCCAACTTTGAATGCAAGTGTATATATTGCTCATTGTTAGCTAATACTAACAAATCTGACCTTATTGTAAAGTGTCATCAGATTATTTCTTACAAATTATGTCACTTTGTGGTGATCACAATTATAAAGAATGATTCATTGTTTTTAATAGAAAATACGCAGAATATAAATTTCAACAAATTGTTATATTATGACAAATTATGACCATTTAATTGTGGTATACACAGTCGAGAAGGTCAATGCTTCTGAGGTGAGAACATGAGATTGCCTTTACTGCTGCTGCTAAAAATTAAATAAATTATGAACATAATGGGAGCGCAATTATTTCCTATTCATGGAAAATGCTTTCAAATTGAGTCACAGAGTCCGTCTACAACTGCAGTTTTGGTGTGGAATTTGGCAGTGTTTTACCAGAGAGCGAGTAAATACCTTACAGTTCGTTCACCACATTTACTGCACAAATAACTCAGGTCTCTGTCTCTGCCCAATTCCCTCCCAAATTCCTACACAACAAGTTCAGGACAAATTTAAAGTCCAGTCTGATGATACTAGTCACATGATACCTCAAATCACATGATACATCCCTTGCATGTCTAACACCATGTGACTGATCTCATCCAGTATGAAACTCATCAAATAGCAGTCAATTACCTCACCAGTTTCTCTGGGAGGCACAAGCGGTTCTGAAGTCTATAAAGTTAATTTCTCTATCTCTAAAGCCTTTACACTATTATTACATACAGCTATAAACTTCCCAAACACAGCAGATGTGTACTCAACGTCACAATTAAACAAGTATGTGAGCCAGTTAAACGCATCTTATTCTACACTTTTGTAGCACTTATTTAAAAAAGATTTTAGCACTTAATGAATATTTTCCACCTTTTGCCTGAGCTATATAATTAAACAGGCTTTTTTTGTAACTGTACCATTAAGACTCCTACTCTGTTGTCTAGCCTTCATAGACAGTATGTTTGGTTTCAGTTTGGCAGCCGTTTTTGGACTGCTGGCATTATGGGATTGTCCGAGGGATACTCACACATCCAGAGATAGTACATGATCTTGACGGTTTTCTGGAACTCCACGGGTATGTCCACCGATATGTCATGATAGAAACACTGACCCACTGGAAACTTCTCTGGAAGAGGCGGCCAGTTGTTTTTCCTCCCTTAGAAACAAGAAAAAGCTATTTAAAATTGAATGTAGGAGGTAGATGATGCAACATGCGCATGATGACAAAATGTGGTTAACTGGGGTACAGATGCGACAGAACTGTATTGTAAATTATAAATCTGCTGACTTCTATGCAATTTCGGTCAGAACAAGCCACAGTCTAGTTCAGTTCTCTTGCTTCTTTTGTTCCAGATCAAAAAAGAAAATGAGGAAAATAAAAGGTCTGCATTCACACCGAACCTAAAGACACAAAACAAACAGACAAAAATAATAGCTTTTATGATGTATATTTTGCGTCAGAACTTGCCAAACATCTAAAACAATGCTGTGAGCTGCGCTAAACGTGCTCGTTGTATGTCCGCACATATGATGGTAATTTTATCCACTGAGAATTTGTGTAGAGCTTGTTAAATGTGTAAAAGGAGTCAAAATAGCACCAGGAATTCCTCCACTACACACACAAAGAAAGATCTGATGTACCGAACGGTGATGGACAATGTAGCTCCTATAGTGAGTATGCTTGAGCATTCTGTCCTTTTTAGGGTTGCATCTTGTGACATCACATCCTGTTTTTGGTTCGTTTAGATGTCTTTGGTCCGTGTTGCATTCATATTTAAGTGAGTCAGACCACCTGAGACTTGGTTTGGAAGTGGACCGAGACCTGTATTGTCAGGGGTCTAGGACGGTGTGCACCAGGGTTCAGATGGCAGTGTTCACATATATTCAAATGAACTGCACTGATAGAGTAATTGCACTAGAGTTGGTTTTACCCAGATCAAAGTCAGATTTTATGCTGAATTCTGAATGTATAAATTTAACCTGACCCATATGTTGCTTAAAATAGAACTGTGATGGCAAAGCTGAATTTGCAGCTGATTAAACATTTGAGTAACACTTTATGCCTTTATGCATTATGCATTATTTAAAAATGCATTAATTATGCCTTGTAATGCACCTTTTAATGCATTGTATGATCTCATGAACAATTTTAACCACAGTTATAATACATTAGCATACTTATCTATTAATTCAAGTATAGTATGATGCATTAAAACATAAATAACCAATTTCAGATGCAACAAGGAATCTGCTAATATTATAATGCATTTTAACTTTGGTTACAATTATTTATGAAAAAAATATAATGCATTATAAATGTACATTATGAATACCTTTACAATGCATTAAACAAAGACAGTGCTACCAACATTTCTTATTATTATCAATGCTGAAAACAGTCGTGCTGCTTTATATTTTTGTGGAAACCGTGATGCTTTTTTTCAGGATTTTTTGACGAATAGAAAGTTCAAAAGAACAGCATTAATTTGAAATGAAAATCTTTTGTAACATTATAAATGTCTTTAATGTCACTTTTGATCAAATAAAGACTAGTGTACTGACTAGTGTATCTACATATGCTAATGTATGTACAAGAGCATTTTTGAGAAATTTTAATATGCACACAAGCACACATTAAAGCGCACCTATTATGGAATTTGGAAAATTGCCTTTCATGTAGTGTGTAACATAGATCTAAGTGAACGAAAACATCCTGCAAAGTTTTAAATATGAAAGTTCACCGTATACAAAGTTATTGTCTCTCAAAAGTAAGAGTCGACTCTGAGTCGCTGATATGAATCGATAGACGAACGATGCTTTTTCTCTATCCAGATGACGTCAACTTGACAAGTTATTTGAATAAGATACGCTCACTCATTGCGCGCGCAGACACCAGGGCAAACTTGAAAACATCATGTCGACAACAAGACGCTGCGTTCTGAAGTGCGAATCAAAAGCGACCTTTGTTCACTGCCCAGGGACGAGCATGTGAAGACTAACTGGCTACAGTTCATATACACAACTATACCACACAAGTATAGGCCGAACCTTGTGCTGTTCGCGTCATTTTAATGACGATTGCTTTACAAACATAAATGCTTTCAAGTGTGGATTCGTGAGCCGGTTGATACTGAAGGAAGGTTCAGCACCAATTTTATTTGGATCAGCTTCCTCCTCCGAATCACATCCTGTAAGCATTATTAATAATTGTTGCTTTTATGTGTTTTGTAGCATGCTCAATAAGTATGTGTGTGTAAGTTACGCTCAGCGTAGCTTCTAGGTCTCCAATGTCAATTTTTTTTTAAATATGTGAAACGTATGTCGTTGTTTTTGGAGTTGTCATAAAGAATAGAGCGTACTGTAGAACTGCAGTGCTTTATCAATATGTGTATGTGTTGGGCTAACGCAAACAATAACTGATTGGGTCATCTGACCAATCACCGCAGATTAGCGTCACGCAAAGGAGGGGTTTGGAAAAATGAGTCGTTGAACGAATCATTTGGGAGTCGGTGAGCAAATCCGGTAAATAAATGCATATTATAAGACAACAAAAGTGTTTTTTGTCATTGCATGCATGTAAAACTCTTGTTGGGGACTCCCAGAACAATATTAGGAACATTTTAAATGCCATAATAGGTGCCCTTTAATATATATACAGTGGTGGTTATTATATACAGTAATCTGATCTACCCCCCACTTTCATTTCTTCTACTTCAATGAAAGTTTAGATTTCTGCACATTTTTTGAATGAAAGATCAAAGGGATAAACAATGCAGATTTATTTTTTACAGCCATTTTTGATCATATTTACCAGGGGTGCCATTAATTCTGACCACAACTGTATATAATGTGTGAGGTTGCTTCACATGTCAGTAACTTCCTGTCTGAGCAGAATAAGCTGAACAGCATGGACCAGGCGTGACGCGAGGCTCATAACTCACCTCCTGACGCGTTGAGAGTTTGCATCTCTCTCTCCCTGCGGTCCAGCTCAGCTGCTTTTCTCTCCAGCTCCTCCTGTCTCCTCAATAACTCCGCCTGGGCTCGTGCCTGATCCTGCATGCACAAAGACAAAGGAGGTTATAAACACAAATACTGCTCATAGGCACAGCAGAACATAACTTCAGGACAGTTAACATCATCACAACACACATCAGAATCCAAAGGCATTTTCTCAGACTGTTTACAGCTGTCAGAACCAATCACAAACACATCAGATTCAGACCCGTGAGGGAAGACAATGGAAGTCCACTCCTTTTAATTCATGGTATATCTTCGTTACACACTGTACATTTGAATATGTCAACCCATATCATAACTGATTACAGTGGTACAGCTGACCTCAAACAAAGTGTGTAAAGCTACAACACCGTTCAAAAGTTTTTAAAAGTCTCCTGTTCAGCAAGACTGCATTTATTCAATAAAAATACAGTAAAAACAGTTATATTGTGAAATATTATTACGAGTTAAAATAACTGTTTTATTTAAATGATCAAATTTGACTATATATATTTAAACTGTAATTTATTCCTGTGATCAAAGCTAAATTTCCAGCATCACTACTTCAGAAATCATTCTAATATGCTGATTTGCTGCTCAAAAAATACAAATACAGATTTGAATAATTACTTGAAAATGCAATGTTTAATTAATTGTAAAATACTTAAAAGCTTCATGTTTTTTAAAAGCAACCATTGTTTTATTTTATTTTAATATAAAATAATTTAATATCAATACAGGTGTTTAATGCACATCTTTTCAGTACAGTAACACAATATAACATCACATTTACTGTTATCATCAGAAACAGTACATCAGATTACCAAATAAAACCACCAGTCACAATATAAAAACACCCAGCATCAGGGACAGGAAATCATCGAATCCAAGCTATGAAGTTGAAATGTTTTGATCAGCCACTCACCTTAACGATTATTTTACAGTCGACGCTGATGAGATATACTTGACTTTTGGCTGGTTATAAATATATAGCTAGCCGGACTGAACATTTCAAGCTTCTACTTCCATAAACAGAACTGGTTGTGGTGTAAATATTGTGTGGTATAAGAGAGTATATTGTTTGCACTCTGTACTGTTGTTTAGCAAATACACACAGTAGAGTTTGAAAATTGGTTTTTATGACCATTTTCAAAATCCCTAAACCTCCGGCATGTAAAGTCTGTGCTGAGATGACTGAGACAGTCAGGTGAGCTTTAACCAAAAATAAAGTCCAAACCACACATGGGCCTTGAAGCTGCAAGACATTCTGCCATCATTTACAGCAGCGTCCCAGATTATAATTTTAAGAATCACTCGGAGCCAATCTGTTGATGCATGCTGTCCTTGTTTCTGGGCCATTTTAAGGGCTCAGAAATCCCCAGCTTTCCCTGAAGGCAGCATCATGTGACACGCCTGGTTTAATCAAGCCAGTGGGCAACAAGTTCTTTAACAAGCCTTCTGTTGTCACCCTGAGGCTGAACTAGTCTTCGCTGCGAACTGCACACTAAAGACCACAGCGACAGACACTGAGACGAATAACAGCAAGTTCTGATTCGTCCTGGATCACCTTGTTGTGTCCTAACTCAAAGCACCTGACGTCACCACCGAGTGGGAGCTAGTGAGTCATCTGATGCACACCCAAACTGTGTCTGCGTGTCCATATGTCTAGAGCGTGGCATCCCTTCTCCCTCAGGCGTGCTGAATTATACAGCATAACTGCACTCGTGAGCAGACCGGCTCCGAGCTCTTGCCAGCTGGAAGCTTCTGTTGACCTACTGAGCATTTGGGTGAACATTTCTGTGAAATTAAGAAGGATTTGATGCTGAAAACCCTCTGATAACAAGGTTTGTATCAGGGGTTCTGCTTCACATGGACCCAAAACAGGGTTTAAGGTTTTAGAGGACTTCAGAGAGTCCACAATCAACCCTCTCAGACAACGATGAACGAATACTCAACTTTATGCAGTCGATTACAGTATAAAATAATTTAGGTTTGTCTCAGTCTGTAAAAATGAACAGGAAACACGTTTAAAGTACTACACTTACAATAGATGACTTCCATAATATAACCACCACAACTATGATCAATTGAAATAAATCGCGAAATGGCTTTTGAGTGAGATTATCAAATTACAAAAGACAGCGTTTTAATTAAATACATGCGCTGTTTCAGAGTAAAGTGTGGCACTGTGTTCTTTTATACGCGAGTAGCTCATGATCCACCATTGTTTGCAGTCTTTCAGAGCGGCCTGATTTGCAATAAATGCATTTCCGTGAACAATCTCTGCATTTGCTCTGAGTTGAGTCACTTATAATGTGCAAAACAAGCAGTGCAAACCAGGAACTTTACTTTAAAAAAAAAAACAACTAAAAAAAACATTTACCTTAACCTAAACATAGCAAATTTCCGAAAGGGACATGAAGCAACTCTCTATATACAGCACTGTTCCTCACCTGAGAACATTAGTGCCATCTCAAACGGATGATTTAGACAACTTTTATAAGAATGCAAGCTTCACATTTCTACTTTGAAACCCATTTGGCTGCAATTCTTCGAATTTTAAGTGTATTAAGTTAATGAAATAGAAAATAAAATGAGGTGCATGTACCTGTGTCTGCTGAGGCTGAGTGTAAGCTGGCGGTTCTTCAGTGGGTTTCATGATGGCCGGCTGTGTGTTGGTTGTGGGCGGGACTGATTTAGGGGCGGAGCCTGGTGGAACCTATAATGCCACAAAATAAAATGTGAGACACAAAACACCACACAATTTCATCTTAACCACAACACACACACAATATCAACATAACATCCTTTCCTTTCATTCATAAATCCAGACTGTCTGAATGTGTTTGCCGGTGTTTTGAGTGGATCATTCAGAAATTAAGCAATGCATGTGCACAATTAAAGAAAGGGAAATAAAATGTAATATAAAAACCAACTGACGGGTGTGAGCTGTGAGTGTGGGCTGTTCTGGGCAGCGAGCCCGTTTTTGTTGGTACTGTATGGTTGTTTGTTTCCTTGTCTGTATCTCTCTCTTTTCCTTTCTGGTTATGTTCAGAAAGAATATACTACTCATATACTTAAGAAAATGAACATCAGCCACATTCTCTGTGCTGACTCATTGTTTGATTGCTCACAAAATGAAATCGCATTTTCAGTAACACTTTAGTTGCTTATTAGCATGCATATTACTAGGATATTGGCTCTTTATCAGTACTTATAAAGTATTTTAATTACGTAATGCATGGCGCATCTCAGAGCTAGTGCAAGACAAGAATTTGTGGTTAAAAGTATATAAATGTTTTTTTGTTTTTTTTTAGAAAATGGCCGATGGTTTGGCCAGATAATACCCTTATTCCTCGGTTGGGATCCTGTAGTCTTTTGAAGCTGCATTGAAACTGAAATTTGGACCTTCAACCAGTTGGACCCCATTGAAGTCCACTATATGGAGAAACATCCTGGAATGTTTCTCAAAAACCTTAATTTCTTTTCGACTGAAGAAACAAAGACAGGGACATCTTGGATGACGTGGGGGTGAGTAAATTATCAGGAAATTTTAATTCTGAAGTGAACTAATCCTAATGCCTTATTCAGCATGAGTCATGACCATATTCTACATCCCTTAATCCTCCTACCAAATACCTAAACTTAACGACTACCTTTCTAAAAAAATTAATAAGCACTAATTAGGCGTTTGAGGCAAAAGTCGGAGTTGATACTAGTTTGTAAAAACTAAGAATTCGACCCTAATCTAGAGCGTGACCATATTTTCTTGTAAAATGTATTCCAATCATTTTATTTACAAAATCCTTTTTTTATAGTGCATTTATTTCTGAAATGGATAATGAACATAATGAGGTGCCAGCACTGTAGCATTATACTGTTTGAAATCCATAAGTATAGTAGTATATACTGTATGTAAAAAAAGAAAAAAGCACTCAAACACAGATGGCCAGACAGTGTTTTGGCAGATGGTATTTTAGACCTGTTTAATTTTTACCGTCCTCAGAAAACTTGCACACCTGTTAATTTTGTACACAATAAGTTGTGCCAATTTTACAGCATCTTTTAAGTGTCAGTTTGTGTTCTGGGCTAGTGATGCGCGGGTCGCCTCATAACCCGCGGACCCCTCGGGTAACCCGCGGGTCGGGCAAGAAATTGTCACTTTATTTGCGGGGCGGGTTGGGTTATTAAAAGCAAAATTGTAAAAAAAAAATCCATGTATGTTTCGTGCAATTTCTAGCCTATATTAAATATTTGGGAATATCTATTTTCATATTTTAATAGGTTCTTTGATAAGGTTACAATACGAATGCCGTAGCAAAGTAACTTGTGTGATTTTCCCAAACCTTTGGCGTCACGTGACACGTCACGAAAGCGGCGCGCCAAGCAGCTCCGCAGCTCCCGCCGCCAGCCACGACAACAAGAGCGGAGAAATAAAAGTGCAGATAGAAGACGAGGTGCGGGAGAAATTGAGGTCGGGAATTCACATAATTAAAAGAAAAAAAAGGACAGGCTGCTAAATCTAATGTTTGGAACCGGTTCTCAGAAATAGTTGCAGCAGGAGACCGTATCGGCTATACGTGAAGTGCAACTCGTGTGAAAAATATACAAACAGGAGAGCCACAAAACGGGCATTTCCACTTTTCCAGCATGTCAAGACATATTTGTGGGGGGTCTAAGAAATAAAAAATTGTTTAGCCTATCAGATGAATACAAACGCTGCTTTGTAAATGTTGAATATGTTTATCATTATCTTATTAATATGACCAGATTTATGGTTCATATTCATAATCGTCTGTTGTTGCAAGGACGATGTTTACAGGACAAGTTTACAGGACGATGTTTCCAAGCTGAAATAAAGGCTGTTTTCATTTATATTACAATACCTAGTATGTCTATTTAACGGTCGCGGGTGCGGGGCGGGTTGTAAAAATAGATGCAGTGGTGCGGGGCGGGCTAAATAATTTCATAAAAGCGGGACCCGCGTGTTGGAAAAAAAGCCGACCCGCGCATCACTATTCTGGGCGTCTCACCGGCTTGGAGTCTGTGAAAGGGTTATACTCCTCCAGGCCTCCAGGTGGGGCAGTCCGCGTTACTTGTGTCACTGATGGGTCCTGCAGAGAACACAGAGAGGAAACAGCCTTTAAATATTTGTCTGTTCAAAATGAAGGAATTTTTACTAGGATATTTTTTTTACACAATGTGCACACACTTGTAAAGGTTTGTTTTGTTGACTTTTACTAGTAAACTTTAAATCTGATTGACTTTATGCATCTTTCGTGTTTCTAAATGCTCTGATGATTGTTTCTTCTTCATAAGCGCTTATCAACCTGCTATTTGAAAACATGACTTCCAGACAGATTGACAAAATAAAAGTAAATTCAGCCAATCAGATCAGTGCTTACTAGATTGAGAAAGCACTTTCCTGTTGTGCATGCAGAAAGCGTCAGACGTTTAGTGCACGGACTGTGGGCGGTCCACGGGTTTGTCGTCTGAGGCTCAGACGAGGCTTTGTGAGACTACTTGTTATGCATCTTCTTGCATATTATTTATGCAAGTGCTCAGAGCTCTTGTAAACCAAAACAAATGTGTGTCTTGTGATCGCACTTAGCAAATAAAGTGCTGCTTTCTGATGTTTGGTTAGGCTTTATGAACTGAACAGTACAGTTACAAGTAGATAAAACACTTATTTCAATGGAAATCGTACAGTTGTTTGGTTCATCTTATTTACACACATTAGCTGCAGAGTAAAAGGCCTTCACAGCAAGACCATTTACTGAAACTCATTATTATGACATCACACAACATATATGACCACCACCCACATACACACGATTCAACTCTGCATCTACAGCAAACAGCTTAACTGCTGCTGTTAAACAAGCATTAAACTGGCACTAAACAAACTAAGTTTGCCGGCGTCACACGCTGCTGATAAGAGCACGGGTATCTTGCCTAATGTCACACAGATGCTGGAGAACTCGGAGAACTAATCCTGACGCCCAGTGCTGAGTCTGCATCAGATTAAAGCTCAGAACAAGGAGAAAGCAAACACATGTCACGCTTCACCAAGGAAATACTACACATTCTGTCCTGGGTTTCTACATCCCAGAACATCAGGAACATCAGACGCAACCTGTAATTTTCTCCTGCATGATTCCAGTAATTTACGCAGAGCAAAAGCTATGAATAGATGAGTGGGAGAGATCAACCCTGGTTCAGAACGAAGATTACGAGAGTCGACCAATATTTCCCCTCTATGACCGATATACCAATTATTTTTTAAACATCTGACAACCAATATACAGAATTTACAATCGTTTTAATTATGCTCGTATGCTTTAACCATTAGACTGCAACAACACAAAACAAATGTATTATTATTATGAATAATTGTGTGATTATTATTATTATTATTGTTAATCAACAGCAATAATAATAATAATAATAATAATAATACATAAATAAAAATAATAAAATTATTCTGGAATTAATGATAATAATAATAATAATAATTATTATTATACAATATTTCAAATTCTGCATATTTGCTATCTGAAATTGTTTTATTTCTGCTTTAACCATTACACTTATTATTGCTATTATTATCATCAATATTATTATCAATATAAAAAATTATGAAAACAACATTGCAAAATTATCATTATTAACGACGACAATACGTATATAAATAAAAATAATTAAAACAATTCAGCACATTATTAATAATAAAAACAACAACAATACTGTCTGATAATAAACATGCAGAATATACTGCAACAATAAAAACATATGTATTATTATTATTTAAATTATTGCTACAACAATAATGATAATGTTTTCGTACTGATAAGAATAGGAGCCAAAGAATTAATGATAATTTGTCAAGTATTGCCAGTACACAGCAGAACCAACTACATAAATGCCCTTTATGACTTAAAGGGATAGTTCACCCAAAATTACATTTATGTCATTTATTGGCCGTTTGAAGAATGTTGGTAACCAAACATTTGATTTTCTTTAAAATACCACCTTTTGTCTTCAGCAGAACAAAGAAACTCACGCAGGTTTGAAACAACTTGAGGATGAGTAAGAGATGACTACATTTTTATTATTTTTTGGGTGAACTATCCCTTGTGATGAATGATGCATTACTCAGCCTGGCATGTTAAATCATCATTGGAATAAAAATGCTAAATAACTGGGCGCTGCTCACTGATATCATGTAGCATACTACTGTTTCAAACATTTATCCTTGCATAATATTGTGTCACATACTACTTTTTAAATTGGGCAGTTCTGTGTATGAAGTAATAATTGCAAACATAGCAGAGAAGAGACCTTAATAAACTTCTGTGTTTCTCTATAGAGATAGTTCACTATTCCCTCACTGACTCCAAATAACGTTAACTACAATACCACACACACACACACACTTAATCGGGTCCCTTGTTTCCATAGCAGCCCCAGCATGCAGCGCTCAGGTCCTGAGGCGGATCCGTTTCATACGGCTGGTGACGACTGTCAGGACTCCAGAGCCATGAATATTTCAGTCTGTGTATGATAAATGTTTAATGGGATAGTCCCGCACACAAATACACATTTGTTGCAGCAGGAAGTCTCACAGTGTTTTTATGAATACAGATACAGTGATGTATGATGTCACACTTTATGATCACCTGACATGAACGCATGTTCCCCACGTGTGACTGTGTCTCAACACACAGTGAGCTGCGTGCCAAGAAAGCATTTTAAGTGTGTCTAAACATTCAGACACACACAGGAATACTACCTAAGCAGCACACTAACACTTTGCATACTCAAGATGTAGTATATAGCATTAAAATAAAATATAATAACACAAAAATATAAATACAAGGCTATAAAATAAAAATTAAAGGTTAAAAAACAAATCTATTTTAAATAAATGCACCTAACAGAAAAGTAATAATGAATTTTTTGGTAATTAAGCTAATGCATACGTCAAAGGGCTTTTTTGTATCATCATTTCGCAATTGTTTTATGTATGCATGACCTAATAATGGTGTAGTTTATCATAAGCATATTCACCATCACTACAAGTACTACTTTTAGTGCATCGCAAAATAATGCACATTGGGACGAAGCCAAAGTTAGGTTTAAACCACTTCTTTTGTTTACTGTATAAAACATTAATCTGTTGATGATGCTTAACCTGCAAGCCAAACTGTGAACATAAACTATAGAAATGAATGTTTACGCCACAAGTGTGAAACTCAAGCCCGGGTCTGGCCTCCTTCAGTGCTGCGCTCCTTCAGGACTAGAGGATTTCAGGACATATGCGGAGCCTCCACACGCACAGCAATCAAGTATTCACTCGAATGAAAGCTTATTTTAGACAGTAACAAGATTAGCGTTGAATATAGCTGAGATGAAAACTGCGCAAATCAGATTAACACAAACATAACTGCAGCAAACATTCCTGAGCACATGCAGAACAAACACAAGTGTTAGGTGTGACACCACTGTGGTGTATGTGGAGAACATGCTAAACAAGGGTTTATTCGTGTTGTAAAGGCCGTCTGAACACTCAGCGTATTGAGGATGTTCACATTTAAGGTCAAATGTTGTTTTGAAAAGGACAGATAAAAGAAAGCAGCTTTGTGTGGGTTAAGTAAATATGAGAAAATAAGTAAAGCCACCTTTTAAAACAGTGTTTACAAAGTGCTTTACAAAAAAACAGTAGCATAAAATTTAAAAAGTAGTAATTACCATGAAAGATGAAATGATTATTAAAAATGGTTAATAAAGAGAAGGATGATGGATGGCATGCAGATTAGTATGCGGTTTTCTTGTTCTCCTTTCTACAGGTTATGATGCTGAGATACAAGGGCTCTGGACCAAAACCTAGAGAGCTGCCTACCTGTCCTGATCATTATATAATCTTCTATCTATATACACACACACACACACACACACACCGCACAGGGTTCTGAGTGGAAGCTGATGAAACTCTCATTCAGTGAAACTATCTCTGAGTCCCGTGACAATTCATTCCACCGCTGATGATGACAGGAGTGACTTAGAGAGAAACTAAAATAAAACAACGGTTCTTAGCCACCACCGCTCCCTTAACAAACACAGTGAGTGAAGGCAAACACACACACACACACACACACAGTGACAGTGGCTCACTCTAATAGGTTCCCCTGCATCTGCAGAGCGGGCCAGATCTCCAGAAACATCCATCTAATCAGATCATTAGTTTTCTCTCTCTCTCTTCTCGTGTTCTCATTATGATGAGTGTCAGAATCAGACGGACCTTATTTAGACAGTGTAGTTCCTTACTGCTGCACACACACACACACACACACACACACACACACACACACAGCTGGCCAGTTTTACGAGTTTGACAGTTGCTGCATAATGAAATCACTGTAATAAGGTAAAATCTGCTCCGTCAGAGCCACATGCATGCATGCATGCCTTCAGTCAATCATGCACACACACACACACACACACACACACGCACACGGTGCACCAGTTCTGCAGCACGCCTACTTGTTGATGAAGCTGCATCATTTCAGACGCTTTCAGCACGACGTGAGACTCCTTTCTACCAGGATCTCATCCAGGATAAAGACTATTTACTCTGTGGTTTCATTTAAACTGCCTTTACAGTCACAAATGTATAACTTAATTATTACCAAACAGCAAACTCAGGTGAAGAATGCTTCACCCCCCTAAAGGTGTCTATTCATTTACATGCCAAGGAGAGCTAAGGAGGAAGTTTTGATTAAATTCCCGTCTGTTTCTTACACAAAGCTGTTGTAGATAAGTGGATAAATCTACGTGTAAATCTGACAGACTTACATTGTCTGCGTTTCAGCATAAACAAACCAAATGTCCATTGAGTCCATTGATCACTTATTATTGATAAACTAACATGCCAAATAAAATAAAAACATTATATGTATGAGACTGTTATTAGCTAGCTATACTAATAACAAGAATAACCGTTTGTTATTGTGTTGTCATTCGTATTATTATTAGGCCTATCAAGAGTATTTTATGTCAATGTACTACATATGCAAAGAAAATGAAATGCTGACGAATGACGATGTCATTTTCAAATGCTCAAACAACTGTTCAAGAGATTATGTCTCTTATAACAAGCATTATTGAGTCTTGACATAATTTGTGAATAGGTCTATCACCTTGCAAACCAATTTTGATGTGGGCTTTTGTAGTCTGTTTTAAAAAAAAACTTTAATGAGTATAGCCTAATTCTTATTTTATGCGCGTGTTGGTTGAAGTGCCAGCGATATGCGGTGATGATGTGAAACCATGGCAGTGCAATCTGATGATAAAATAATAGCAATATCAATAATAATTCAATACATTAATGGGAAAACAAGCCTAATATCATCTTGATTCTCGTCAAAGACATCAGCTATCAGCAATATCTCTATGTCGATCCACGATATTATTGTCTATAGGCACAACCCTATTCTGCATCCATTTTAAAGCTTAAAAGCCCCATTTTTGTAATGACATTTTATGGATGCATTCTAATAGCTCAAACAGTAAAGCATGGTGCTAGCAATCGCAAGATCATGGGTTTCGGTTCGCAAGGAATCCATGAGCTGATATACCTTGAATGCAAATGCAAGTCACTTCAGAAAAAAGCATCTGCCAAATTCATGTGTAAAGATATGGTAAAACGTCTAAAAACCATCCAGTAAATTCTTTAAAATGTCTCATTTCGTGCTTTGCCGGTTTGAAAGGGAAAGAGGGAGGGTAAATAATGACAAAATTAAAGGATATTTCTAGGGCTGTCAACTTTAGTCGTTTAGTCGACTAATCGGTCGATGCCGTCTTGGTCGACTGACATTCTTATTGGTCGACGAGTTGCATTTTTTATTTTTTTTTACCAATAGAAAGAAACTTTCAATGATTTACTCCTTGATATTTATTCCTTTATAAGCAGCTATATATTAATGTGTTCTAAATATAATTAGCCTATGGTTTATCCCCAACTTTAAATGCTTTAATTTAGGCTATTTTCAGTTTAGCGCACACACATGAACACTCGGTTCGCACCTGTGGCGGGCTGCGCTGCTGCTTCGTGCTCAGTAAGGGATATAGGTAGTTTAGCTGTATTCATTCAGTTAGAACGCTACTTGTTTCGGTTTGTATACACTATATGTTTTTATCTGGATGCGGCGTGGACGCACCGCGACCGCGTTGCTTCCATCATGAGCGCACACACCGCGCGCACACATTTGAAATCGAACTTGAGCGCGCAAAAGACGTGAGCAGTCCCTTCAACGGCTTTATCATGCCGACTCAATAGATTGTGTTTTCTTGATGTTTTTGTTTTTATTTGTACACTTGACGCATTTGAAAATAGCCTAAATAATGTAACAAAACGAAAATAAACCTATATGCGGTCCTACAATACAGCCTATTATTATTAGGATTGTTTTTTAGGCTCTTCGGGGTTTTTTGTGTGTTTTTTTTTTAAACTCCTAGATCGGCTGGACAAAAGTTAACCATAGCTTTGAAAGTAAAGAAGAATATACAGCCTGTATGAACGAGAGCTTTTGTTAGGATTTTTCATTATTCGGTAGTTTTAGCAGTTATATTTTGTGTAGCGTGTGGTGTGGTCAGGTGCGCGATTGTGACTGTTACTATAGACCTAGGACAGTGCTCCTCACTTTTTGCAGTTAAAAAAAAAAATCACTTAATTTTCAAAGAATTGTATTATTATTATAGTTTTATGTATTTTTGATGTTTTTTCGTTGTTGTTTTATAAATTCTCTATGACAATTGTTAAAAAAATGTTCAATCAAAACATCGCGTCTTTTGTTTTTTAGTCGACTAATCGTTGCGCAGGACAAGACTTTGGTCGACTAAGGATTTCTTTGGTTGACTACAGCCCTAGATATTTCTGGTATTTAACACTTTGAGTCTATTTTCTAGTTTGTTTTGGATGAACTAGACTGGTGGACTTAAATGTTGACGATGGGTCCTGTCTCGACTTTTTGACTCTTTTAGAATCGCCTCTGAGCGCTTCAGAGTGGCTGTCTATGGGCATGCTCAAACATGTCCTTAAAGGGGTCATATAATGGTACATGCACTTTTACACGAACGTTAAGGGTTGTTTTAAGGACATGTTTGAGTCAAAGTCGAGACAGGACCCATCTTCAACATTTCTAAGTCCACCAGTCTAGTTCATCCAAAACAAACTAGAAAATAGACTCAAAGTGTTAAATACCGGAATTATCCTTTAATATAAAATATGTTATTAAAAAAAAATAATAATAATGTAGGACAGGATCAGAATGCCAGCTTGCAGTTGATTGTAAGGGTTTAAGGTCTGTTTACACCTGGTGTTGTTAAACTGTTTTTTGATTGATCAGATGACAAGTGGGCTACACTAAATACTGGCGTAAACAGGGTCTTAAACATTTTGAGCTTGCATTTTGAACGCGTTCAAACAGCCACAATAGACCGCCTGCTCTCCGCCTACTGACCTGATGAGTAAACATTACGGAAAGCGCACTAGACACACGGGATTTAAACGTTGTCGGCTGAAGACCCAAGTTTGGTTTGAAGATGAAAAACGTATCAACCACAAGCTGATGCTCTCCGTGTGTTTTTCCGTCGTCTGTGGTCACTTTCATTTGTAAATTTTGCGAGCTTAGTTTGTACATTAAATCGAAAGATCTGAAAAAACACATACATTTACTCGCTCATAGACCCTCCCCTCGAAGAAACCAGGACAGAAGTGGTTGAAAGTGGACAAAAGAGAGGGATTGAAACACGGGAATGTGTCTCTCTCCTCTACCTGTGATCCGATCGACCAAAACGCATCTTAAGACCAGGTGTAAACAGGGCCTAAGTATGGCAAGCCGTTTTAGCTTTTATTCATTTCCAGGATATGGATTCTTGATATCAACAATTTAATTGCTGATATCTGTAATTGTATTTTCACTAGTGAAATGTCACCATAGGCTGCCATTCAAAATGAATTGTTGATATCAAGAATTGATTTTTTACTAGTAGAAATATCATTTTTGATATCAATAATTACATTGTTACTAGTAAAAATGTGAATTCCTGATATCAATAATTAAATTGTCACTAGTTGAAATGTCTATTCTTGATATCAACAATTCAATTGTTACTAGAAAAATGATCATTTTTGATATCTGAAAATGTATTTCTGATATCAATATTATTTCAGATATCTAAAATGGCTTTCTTACTAGTAACAATCACATTCATGATATCAGAAATTAAAATTGTCACTAGTAAAAATTGAATTATTGATATCAAAAATGAACATTGTTCCTAGTACCAATTCAATTGCTGATATCAAGAATAGACATTTCAACTAGTAACAAGTTTTTACTAGTAATAATTGTATTTCTGATATGTGAAATTGGAATTTCAACTAGTAAGAAATCAATTGTTGATATCAACAATTGGTTTTAAATGGCAGCCTATGGTGACATTTTACTAGTGAAAATACAATTGTTGATATCAAGAATTCATATCCTGGAAATGAAAAAAAGCTAAAACGGTTTGCCATAGCCTAAGTGGATATATAATTGGAGAAGTCAAACATGTCACCAGAGAGAAGTCTGTGTTGTTTCACCAGAAGATCCAGTTATGAAAATTACAGAGTCAAAAAAAAAGTTTGAAATGAGTGATGTTCACAATAACATGCATTTAGAAATAGATGTAGTGGATTTTAATTTCATCCAAACCTTAAGAAAAAGGTAGAGAGGCTATGCTATACAACATAGCCACCAGTTACTACATTTAAAAAAATCTGGAAAAGCCACATTCAAAGCCTTTGTAAATTAGCCAATACACCCACAAATCAATAATAATGCAGCAAATTCATAGAACGTTTGCTATGTAAAGGTTATAACAAATCAAAGCTATCTTTTTAAATGTTCTGAACTAATTCCACCAATATCTGGTATCGTCACAATATAAACGTTACAGGATTCAACCGAGCTTATTCCTGGTGGTGGTTAAGGAGAGAACCCCTGATATGATTGTAAAGCGCTTTGGGTGTACAGTAGTACATATGAAAGCGCTTTATAAATGCCTCATTCATTCATTCATTATACTTAAATAAAGGTGCCACTGTCTGTGTGCTGATTGGCTAAGATTAAGCAAACACCTAACAGGTTTCTGTCAATCAAACATGAGGTCTTGAATCAAAAATCAGCAAATTAATCAACATCTACAAGCTCATTTCTAGCAAGACAGACTATATGCACTAAAGACGCGAGTCAGAAACAATGCAATCAAGAAGCCGCATGAATTATTGAGACATGTGCCGCTACGGTCGGTCTACAGGGCCGCGCTGGTGTCGAGTTACCATGGCAAACCCATGACAGACTGCATACCATTACTGCTGATTACTTAACGATTTTCCAAGTCTTACCAGTTAATGACGACCTAAGAGGTATGCTTTAATAGAAACACTTCAGAGGAGGCAAAACTGCTGCTGCTGATGATGATGATGATGTGTGTGTGTGTGTGTGTGTAAACACTTGTGTGGGTCTGTTTGGTTTCAAAAGGAAGAGAGAGACCTGCGTGACCAAAAGAGGTGTAAATGATCATGTCCTGTCAGGCCGAACAAAAGTCACAATCTGCTGGGCATGAATTTGCATTTGTCCCCCTGCACCTCCAAGACGGGTCCGACCCCACCTGTGAGTCTACAACAGCTGTAATGTCAAATAAACAGATTCTCTCCAGAGACTACACGGGAAAGGAAAACAATGGAGGAAAAACTCCAGACGGATGGACATTGTGTATTAAAGCCTGTAATATGAAATAAATAATAGTCAGAAAAATCGAATTTCTTTCGACAAAATGTAAAAGAAAATCTAAAACAAGTTTGCATGTGTGATTCTTCTTGAGGATCATATTTGATGCATTTTATGGCTCATATATCGAGAATATTGAGGCCCAAACTGAGCAAAAATATGCAATTTGATGCAGATATTGATCTTTAAATGGACAAAAAGTAAGAAGAAATTCTAATAGTTTGTAATGTAAATTAATGAGATCTTTATTACAGTACAACAGACTACATAAAATGCAGAAATATCAGTCGTTATTGTATATCTGCCAATAATACGAATAATGGCGAATAATATCTGCCAATAATGCGTAAGATGATTTGCTTTAGTTTTATGATCAAGGCTCTGTAGTTTTAAAACATATAATGCAATACAATGATGATTGAGAGATGAATTAATAAACTTTCCTAAAAAGCCTGAGGATCTTATTTGAGACTCACATTTAATGATTTTAGATAATGATTTGATCATGGATACTCAACATAAACATAAGTTGCTTCAGTCTAGTAAGTGTCATCTTGAAATAAACAAACAATAAAAGTTATTCTTACATTTACTTTATAAAAATCAGTAAAGATTTCACAGCAAAGAGAGAGACACATATTACAACCACTATAATTACTTGCTAAAAAAGACTAAACTGTCAATCAGTCAACAGAAGGCATGTAGATTCTGTGCAACAGGTTTTTCAGCAAAGTTTGATCATGCAAGTATGTATGTAGTAATGTTGAGACGCCTTAGAAATGATTCTACCAAATATGTCACAGTAGGCTTGATAGGGTTAACTCATTTCGAAAGTGGTCATTTCTACAATTCACCAGCTTTAATGTATTAAGGTGCACAGACGTGAAATGCTTTGCTTAGATCAATGTATCTGCACAAAATGAAAAATGAAACAGGTTGCAGGGATCTAATTCTCTCAGCTGACCAGATCTGCAAACACACACAGTCATATCACTGATCAAAACAGGGGCGGCCTACATCCATCCAGCCACACACACACACACACACACACACACACACACACACACACACACACACACACACACACACACACACACACACACACACTCCTTTATTGACCCTAAACGTCATTATTCATCCACATGTATATGTGGAAAGACTGTAAATGGACCATCTACATCTCAGACACTGACAGCTTCAATAACAACAGATAATTCACTAGTTAGTTAAAAGACACTACAAATATTATATAAAGCCCAAAACATCCCAAATAATGGCCAAGTTAGAAACCAAACCCAGAATTGAAGCCTCCATCATCTTAACATATTATGAATAATACCAAAGCCATAAAGAATGAAATGTTGATGTGGTGGTAAAATGTAATTCATGGTTCATTAGAGGCTTTTTTGGACTGATTAAACGCGGAATTGGACTCGAATTCGAATTAGAAACCCAATAATAATAATAAATGCTAAAAAACAAAACCAAAGACCCCAATAAATACATTTTTACACAAGTGATTGCTTCTGTCTTTCCACAGAAGATATTTGCATTTCAGTACTTTATTTTATATAAACGTAATCTAAATGACTAGAACATGTATTGACTTTATATGTAAAAAAAAACACACAAAAAGCTGAACACCGACTCACAGTGATAAAAACAGCACTGCTGTGACGTTACCTGAAACGGGTTGCTGAAGTCCGGGTCCGCGAAGGGGTTGCTGTCAAAATCTGACATTTTTCCGGTTGAATTGGTCTGAAATGTTAGACTAAATGAATGGTTTTCGGTAAGAAACGCACCAAACAGCTCGAGACTGATCCGCAACCGCAAAATGGCAGAACCGGAAATGACCTCATGCGTCAGCCAGTATGATCAAATACATATACGGTAATTAAAATGTGTTCCTAATTATTATCATCATTATTATTTATTATTATTTTCAACTTTTTATGATAATTTCATTGTTTTATACTTTATAGCATAAATTGCATCTTATATAATTTGTTCCCTTCTTTTTCTTCTTCTTCTTCTTCTTCTTCTTCTTCTTATTATTATTATTATTATTTCTTTAGTCTCTATATTTCTTTTTTCAAGTCATTAGATAGTCAAAAATGCAGAACAGAAAACGTTAATTTCACAAAATCTTGACATGTCTGCCACCTAGAGTTCATAAATAATCATTACATCTAATATTATTTATCCATCCATTCTTAAAAATTTCCTGTGCATAAATTGTACTTCATATACGAGATTATAATGGGTTGAATATGAATATCAAGAACAGCTTATCATTCAAATGAAGAGGTCATTGTTTGTTTTTTGGGGTTTTGTTTGATTTAACTATAAGATATTCATGGTCTTGCACTAGGCCTTTAACATATTCTCCAGGACTTTGGTCTCAGTTAAATTCTGAATAAAGGATATTAATATTTTGGCACTTCTGCTAAACACAGCTGTATCCGTCAAACTCCAGTATCAGTCCGAGTGACAGGAGTCAACAATAGTTACCATCAAAAATATCTTGTTTATTTAAAGACAGGGACCCTACAGGGTCTCAGCCCCCCTCTGTCTTCTTCTGTAAGGCGTAATCCAGTTGCTGCCTGATGGTGATATATTTCAGTGTGTCAATGTAATCTCTTCCTATTGGTGTTAAAGAAGGGACCCTATACTAATAATGGTGTATATTTAGGCAAAATATGCCTTCAAATAAATGATTTCAGCTTCATTATGAGGACACGAGTATCATGTCAGAAGGCTCAAAGCGGAAAAAGATATTTTAAACTTTGCCAAAAATTGCATCAAATTGATGAAAAATCAACAAAAAAACTGCGTCATTACACACCATTTGTGTCAAACCATGTGCTGAAGAAAATCCTCCTGACACTCAATACATTTTTTTGTTAGTGCATATTTTATTAATGTTTATGAGAATATCTCTAGTATCTTTGGAAACCCTTGGTGTGTCTGTGATACCAAACAAGCTATATAATAATATAATTAGAATAATTTGACATGTTAACTAAAATGTTTTTCATAAATAATAAATAACAAAATATAATATGTTTCTTATGCACCAAACATGATATAAATGCCAAAACTGTTTTTTTTTATTCTAGGTCTCATGATGACATTTTGTTTATTTTATACTTTATAGCAGTGGAAAATATACAAACATTTATTTGACATGATATTTATCTTGGTGCCAAAGAAAGAAGTCACTCTTCATTATTTTTAATAAAATAAATAGATTTTTCAAGTGAGTCAGTTTCAATTGTTCAAGAGTAGATTCAGGGGTTTGACTATATAATCTACAATGATGAAAATGTCAACATATTTCAGTGATGTATCATCAGGAGTGTGACAATAAACAATTTCTTTGAGAATGAGGACCGGATATTTTCTACTATTTACACATTTGGAGAAATATTTTTTTATAATATTATTTTCGATTGCTTTTAAAGATTTGCAAACACAGTGGATACATTAGGATAAATAATAATACTAAATAAAATAAAAAATAAATAAACGAAAACGTTTTATAAAAACATATATTTAAAAAACAAATATATCAATCAAAATAAAAACAATGATTTTAACTGAAACAAATGTTTACAAACATTAACACATTTGTTTTGATAATTTGTATACTTAAGAACATTGTCAAGGTAATACACACACACACACACACTCACAGAGAATCAATATAAATTATAAACAATAAAACACACACACTCACACACATTTTACAACAAATTGAAAATGATTAATAAAACGTTTAAATAAAAAACTAAAAAGTTACAAAAACAACATAAACAAAACATAAGTTGTGAAACTACATCGAACACAGACAATTGTAATAACCTCAGACACTGATACACTAGGAAAGCCTCTAAATACATGGATTTACTTTACATACTTCTTAATGATATTTATTCTGATCGTTTTTTCTTTATTCGAATAGTTTAGTTTTTAAAAATATTTATTCTCTTTATTCTAATAAAGCGATTTAATAAGTGAGTTTAATTCAATTTCAAAGTAAAATACCACTAGCAAACTTCTGCTTTATGAATGAAGAATTTCCCGTAAAAAAAAAAAAAAAAACAATACAAGAACAATAGGCCTATACTCCAAGGGTCAATTTTTATTATCATTATGGTAAAAAAGTATGTCTTTTAAACTGAAAGAGTGTAGCTAGAAACGGTGTGTAACATCTGCCAAATCAAATATGTGAGAACCTAGGTCGGTCCAAAATTGATTGGATAAGCCTATAGTGCAACCAAAAAAACAGATGCTATGTAAACAAATACAAATATTGACACATTTTACAGCTTTCGCAGTCGTACTATATCTTTATTAAAATGGGCATTTCAAGCGGAATACTGTGACGCCATAGTGTGGAACTCCTCGCAGCGCGCGCTCGATCCAAACGGACTCTTTTGATTCGGTTCACGGAAGTCGCTCATCACTCTGTTTAGCGTTCACTAAACCGGATTAGGACATTTGGGATACTGATGTGCTGTTGATTTCGACAGTCCTCCAGAATGCGGTTGGCGTGTTGGCTGGTGTTCGCGGGCTGTTGCTGTCTCACGGCGGGGATAGAGCCGATCAGCACCAGCATCGCAGTCGGCATGGCCGCCGCGCTCACCGGGTTTCTGGCCAGTTACCAGAACGTGCTCTATTACTTCCACGAGTGCTGCAGACCGGAGTGGATCTCATACAACAAAACAGGTTTGAACGGGAGGTTTTGTCATATTTGTTGTAGGAGGCTATTAGACGCAATATGGATGTGCGTATGATTCCAGTGTTGCAATGTTGGTCATATGATAACCTATAAAGCCACATTTCCCTTATATTAAAATGAATTAAATCCACATTTATCTTTATTTACATTAATCAAGTCCCTGCATTTGAATGCCAAACAAATAGACAGCCAGGACATGTAGAAAGTATTAAAACAGCCTCTCAGGATATTTTGCTACTTCCTGATAGTGTTTTAAATCAGCAAAAAATGCAATGCACCGGACATTTATATCATATATAACCATGCATCATCTGGAAATATGTAGTCTACTATTATTATTATAGCACTAATTTTTGTATTGGTGCGGATGATGGAGTTGTATTGGTTCCCAATCAATTTGAATGTAATTCATATTAATGAATGATGATGTAAGTCGCTTAGGATAAAATATTGATCGTTTGCTGAATGATTAAATGTGAATGTAGTGATATGATTGGCCCCGAAATCATAACTAATTTATGTAGACTGATTTTCAGTTTATTTTTTTTAATCTGAGTTCATTTTATTAACACTTCTGAAGTGTAATTCACCCAATCTTCGTCTGCATATATATAATTTTAATATGAGCATGTATATACAGGTTGGCAAATTGACCAGTGATGATCAAACAATCAACATGCACTATTGAACTAAACGCTGCGCGCATGCGTCATTCGTCGCGTACAATCCTCGTCACTTTTCCTCAAGTAGGAAGTGCGGTCTGTGAGTGAGTTGGAGCCTTCGTTTTTGTTTTGTTTCTCCGTTTCCCATTAAAAGCATCGATGTTTTATGTAGTAAAATGAAAGCTCGGCCATGGACATCTTTACTGCACTGCATCCTGGTTTCAGGGCTGATCGTGGAGGCCATAGAGCCCGTCTCCACATCACTGCTGGTGGGAACAGGAGCTGCTATGCTGGGCAGGACAATATATCGCTATTTATATGAAACGTGTGATGAGAACTGGGTCAACTTTAATGCAACAGGTGAAAATGTGATCACAATGTATACTATAGTTGGATTTGCGACGTGACAACTCAGTTTGAATAAAGGAGCAGAAACAGATCTACTTGCTCTGTTTATTTAAAATGAACAGCAAGACGACTAGAAGAGTGAATGTGCTCTCCATTAAATTAATCACACACAGTAAACAAATCCTTAACAAACAAAACAACTTTACAATGAACGTGCTTTGTTTTAAATAAATCACACACAGTAAACAAAAACTTTGCAATGAACTGCAATTTAGACGTGCCGGTGCGGTGATACATGCTTGGGCAGATTCGGCTTTAACTCGTTCATCCTCGGATGCGGCGCCGCGCGCGCTGTTACAAAAAAAGCTGTGCACAGCAATGCGAAATGGGGTCTTGCGCACCCAACGCGTCATTTTTGCCGTTCGTGCGGATCATAGACAGTAAAAGAAACAGACGCGTCGTGTATAATCAAGGCTTTACTCCGTGTGAGCGCGCGCTCTGATCGGTAAAGGGGCAGAGATTTCTCCCGAATCATCTCCAGCAGTAGCAGAAGCACCACCACTAACTCCGCCTCCGTTTCCCTCGTAAGCTGATATTAGTATTTAAACATTCTCTATGAAAAATATTTTAATAACACGGTTTTGGCGGTTATAGAGTTCTAA
Source organism: Tiaroga cobitis (assembly GCA_030578255.1). Taxonomy (NCBI): domain Eukaryota; kingdom Metazoa; phylum Chordata; class Actinopteri; order Cypriniformes; family Leuciscidae; genus Tiaroga; species Tiaroga cobitis. The sequence continues at coordinate 4,772,242 of CM060611.1, forward strand.
TGACGGTGTTCAACTATAACCGTCGGTCTCACGGTTATATAATAACCGTCACACCCCTATACTTATATCGAATTATTATTTTTTAAATATAACAGCCAGATTGTGTTTATTTTTAAATGATCATTGTAAACAAAGAAACTTGTCTTATTACAAGGTTTGTACAAGGTGCTTAAAGTGCTTGAATTTGACTTTTTTTTCAATTTAAGTCCTGGAAAACCAATTTATATAGTGCTTGAATTGTTGAAAGACAATAATGAAATTAGAGTTAAATTTGTTAAATGAAACAACATTTTCATGCAAAATTAACACTGCATCCTGTCTGATATAGATATTAAGAAATTGCACATGACTGTGAACATGATGTTGCGCATATAAATAAATATGTGTATATGATACAGCTTTCATTCTTCAGGTCCTTCATATTCATGGGGGAAAAAATCAGTTTGAATAAGGAAAGCGATATCTTTGTTATAGTATCCTTTTAATGATTAATTTTGCCAGTCAATGCATACTTTATTTTTACCATTTTGTTTTATTAGGATATTTTTATTTATCTGTTAACCTTTCTTAGAATGTGAAAGATAAAGATATTGTTTTGATAAGTGGGATGTCTGATTGTAGTCCTTGAAAACCAAAAAAGTAGTGCTTGAAAGTCCTGGGATTTCATTTTAGTGTCTGTACGAACCCATGATTTCTTTCAGAATCCGTTGATTTGATCAGCCAACATTCATCAAACAATGAAACTTGTTTTTTGTCTGATACATGCATTTATTTATTTATTTATTTATTTGAAGTGCAGTCGTTCTGTATAAAGCATATGGTTGCTGTAAATGTGTCCTCTCGTCCTCAGGACTGAAGTATGACCTCGACACCAAGCTGTACGGGCAGCACGTTGCAGCTCAGGTCATCCTGAAAGCCGTCACGGGCTTCATGAAGAACGAAAACCCGAAGAAACCTCTGGTTCTGTCGCTCCACGGCTGGACCGGGACTGGGAAGAACTTCGTGAGCCAGCTGATAGCTGAAAATATATACGAGAAAGGAATGTCGAGCAGTTTTGTTCATCTGTTTACAGCAACGGCACACTTTCCTCACGAGATGCACATCGACACATACAAGGTAATGTGTATTTCACTGCAACAACAAAATGCAACCAGTCAAATGTTTTAAAGTCACATCTGTACAAAATGTATGTTTGCAATTGTTTAGTCCCAGTTACAGGAGTGGGTAAAGGGGAATGTTTCCATCTGCCCCCGGTCCATGTTCATCTTTGATGAAATGGATAAAATGCATCCCGGGCTGATCGACAGTATAAAGCCTTACCTGGACTTCTACGACAATCTGAACGGAGTATCGTACAGACAGGCCATCTTTATTTTCCTCAGGTCGGTGTTATTGTGTACTTGCGTGTAAATAATGTAATTAATGCAATTTGTCACTAGTTGTCATTGTTTAGTGTGCTTGATGGGGAGTACAGACCAAACATATTTTTCTATTTTTTATATATATATATATATATATATATATGCGCATTTATTTGATCAAAAATACAGTAAAATATTTATAAAATATTTGCAATATTGTGAAATATTATCACAGTTTAAAAGAACAGTTCTCTATCAATTTTAAGCAAAAAAACTGTATTCAACATTGATAATAATAAGAACCATTATGAATAATTGAGCACCAATTATAAAGGAGCTAATCCGCATATTAGAATGTTTTCTGAAGAATCATGTGACACGGAAGATTGGTGTAATGATGCTGAAAATTCAGCTTTGATCACAAAATTAAATAAATAAAATTTTTAAATATATTTAAATAGAATTTTCGAAATATAACTTTATAAAAAAATTGTAATATATATTTTTGATCGAATGAAAGCAACCTTGGTGAGCAGAAGAGACTATGAAATGATTTTTTAATTATTATTATTCCAGACTTTTGCCCTGTATGTATTTGCTCTGAAATGGCATAAAAGGCCTTTTTATTTATCAGAGGACCCTTTTACACCCAGTTGTTTTTGTCTTTATAGTAACGCCGGCGGTGAGAATATCGTTCAGGTGGCTCTGGATTTCTGGAGGGACGGGAGAGAGCGAGAGGAGATGCAGCTGAAGGATCTAGAGACGGCACTGACACTGTCCGTCTTCAACAACAGAAACAGTACGTCACATGCCTCGTATCTTTCTCACATCTGCTAAAACATGGAGCCAAAAATCCTCATGACAATCCGATCGTTATGCATTAAACTGAGTGCATTTTAAGTAATTGTGTTTATTATTTTCACTGTAATTTTGTTGATGATTTCCAATATTTTTTGTATTTTTTTTTTGAACATGCGGAAAAAAATAATAATATATACAGACATGCATACATATATAAAATTAAAATAACGGCTATATAAAATCATGTACATCTCAGCACAATCTTCCAAAAAATATTATAAGTAAATCAAATTAGAATTTCCTATGTTCAAAAAGGAGTAGGAAGAAGTTCATAACAAACTTTTCGGGTCCTACCCCCTATCTCTATCTTAATCTTTTAATTAAATACAAAACAAATTGATCTCATTAATTTCCATCCATCTATAGCAAATCAAATAGTAACACCTCCATACTAAACTAAATATGTAGACCAAGGAACCTGATACTATCACCTCAAGCCCATTTCTTATCCATTTAATCAGTTTAAATAGTCTTTTAAATGTACTCATTGTTGAACATGATTTCATCTCTTCACTGCAGCCGTTCCATACATTTACTCCTTTGGTTGTGATGCAGTGATATTTAAAATTTGTTCTTATAAATTTATTTTTAAAAACAAATGTTGTTTGCTCTCTCTAATTTGGAACAACCCTTGAATACTGTTCGATAGCTGTTGATTATTTATTTTATACATAATTTGTGCAGTTTTGAAGTCAACAATATCTGTGAATTTAAGTGGTTTTAATTTAATAAACAGTGGAGTAGTTGGTGCTCTGTAAGTTGTTTTATTTATAATTCTTAAGGCTCTGTTTTGAAGGATAAATATAGATTCAGTATTGGTTCAGTAAGTGTTTCCCCATACTTCCAGACAGTAGTAATGTATGGAAGTATGAAGGAACAATACAACGTGTACAATGTTTGTTGATTTAATAGTTGATTTTATACAATATAGCAATTGATTTTTATATTTTGCCCTTGAAATAGTGTATATGTGGCTTCCAACATAATTTTTCATCAATTATTACTCCCAGAAATTTTAGTTCATTTACCCTTTCTATTTCAATATCATGTATCATAAGTTTTTTGTTTAAAGTTGTCACGATTACCAAAAATTATAAATTTAGTTTTACTTAACTTCAGTGTTAATTTATTTGCATCAAACCAGCTCTTCATCTTTTTTAATTCATTTTCCACTCCCAAGAGTTGTTCCAGATTATCCCCAGAACAGATTAAATTAGTGTCATCAGCAAATAAAATGGTTTTCAGTGTTTGACACCTCCCATACATTATTTATATACAAATTAAACAACAATGGACCCAACACTGACCCCTATATAATGACGATCTCACAACAAATGTATTGTATTTTTTTTATTTAATTGCCCCATTATATTTTTTTGAATGTTACCTTTCATGCAGTGTGAAATGTAGCTGTTTGTGAATGAAAAAGTAATGTAAAAGTTTTAAAGTGCACAACAAATTAAGTTATTTTTTAAATATTAACCATATCCTAAAAACAAGAATCGATTCTGAACTGCTGAAATGAGTCGTCAGTAATTCCAGTCTCACTTCCTGTTGCATGTTACGTAACAATGTAACAAATTTGCATAATACCAGCTTATGGTCTTGATTGGCTTCTTGTGAACAACATCTACTTTGACCCTTAAACACTGTAGTTGTAGCTGAGACTGGAAGAGTTTGGTTTGTGTTTGTGGTGTCGAGAAGATGCTGTTTTCAGTGCTGCGAATCCACTTTGATGCACTTCAAAAGTGTGAGGACTCGCGCTGGAATTGATACAGTAAAACTGACGCCATTGTTACTGTTTGTATCACTCTATCAAGTGCTGAGGAAGATCTGGAACTGAAATTGAGAATGTTAATGGGCGTTTCGTTTCCGACATGGCTGCACCAAGCGGTCGACCAATCACAACAGACTGGGCCGTCTGTCCAATCAGAGCAGAGTAGACCAATCACAACAGACTGGGCCGTCTGTCCAATCAGAGCAGAGTAGACCAATCACAACAGACTGAACCATCTGACCAATCAGAGCAGAGTAGACCAAATTACAACAGACTGGGCCATCTGACCAATCAGAGCAGAGTAGACCAATCACAACAGACTGAACCATCTGACCAATCAGAGCAGAGTAGACCAATTACAACAGACTGGGCCATCTGACCAATCAGAGCAGAGTAGACCAATCACAACAGACTGGGCCATCTGACCAATCAGAGCAGAGTAGACCAATCACAACAGACTGAGCCATCTGACCAATCAGAGCAGAGTAGACCAATTACAACAGACTGGGTCATCTGACCAATCAGAGCAGAGTAGACCAATCACAACAGACTGAACCATCTGACCAATCAGAGCAGAGTAGACCAATTACAACAGACTGGGTCATCTGACCAATCAGAGCAGAGTAGACCAATCACAACAGACTGAACCATCTGACCAATCAGAGCAGAGTAGACCAATCACAACAGACTGGGTCATCTGACCAATCAGAGCAGAGTAGACCAATCACAACAGACTGAACCATCTGACCAATCAGAGCAGAGTAGACCAATTACAACAGACTGGGTCATCTGACCAATCAGAGCAGAGTAGACCAATCACAACAGACTGGGCCATCTGACCAATCAGAGCAGAGTAGACCAATCACAACAGACTGGACAAAATCAGGAAACTTTAAAATAGGATAATAGAGGCACTGTAAACATTTACACGCTTGTGTTGTGTTTCTTCTCTCTAAACACAGGTGGTTTCTGGCACACTAGTTTAATCGATAAGAACCTGGTGGATTTCTTCGTGCCGTTCCTCCCTCTGGAGTACAAGCACATCGTTCAATGCGGTTTGTCCGAGATGGTCTCCAAGGGTCACGTCCCGGATAAAGAAGTGGTTGAGATGATGGCCCACGACCTGAACTACTTCCCTAAAGAGGAGCGCGTCTTCTCCATGCAGGGCTGCAAGGTCATCCCCAGCCGGCTGGACTTCTATGTTTGAGCGTGAGGGAACAAAGAAAGACTCAAAAACAGCAAACTGGTTATCGTCTGTGTGGTTTTTTCACAGAAATCCCTTCTGTTATTCTGCAATAGAAAGAACTGTAGCAGAATTGCTCCTCAGACATTACAGCTTTACATGACGCCATGCTCTCGAAAGACTCTAAAGTGAGATGTTTTTTATTCAATCACTAGTGTTATACACACTAATGGACTGTTTTATTGATGCCGCATCAGCTGCTTAAGTCCTTCTTTTCAAGGGTATTTCTGTTGAAGATGAAGTTTTTTTTAAAGACTGGACATTGGAGCTCCAAAAACACTGGTTATTGGTGATTTTATATGTTGATCTGTATTAATTGTTATCATGAGAGAGAGAGAAAAAACTATTTGCCTTTATCTTGAAATATCACATTTAGTACTGCCTTTTTAAAAGAAAAAAGATGTGTTGGGCTGTTTTGGATAAAGAAGATCATTAGCTAGAAGACAATTGTAGCTTAACCTGGATCTCATTTTGATCTTTGAAACATGATCATTTGTTTATCCAATTCATCACTGTCAGGATTCAGATTTGTGTTGTCGATTTTAAGTTGCAATTTCGCAAATACTCTAGTGCCACTGGTTCTGATTGAAGGTTTTGTTGAGTAAATCACAGTGCCTGTATATCTTAAAATATATTATAGGCACTCGTCATTATTTGATGATCTGGTTTGAACATAATTTCACATTTGGAACGTTCATGAAAATAATTTTTGAGATGCACCGAGATAAAATGAAAAAAGGAAATACTTGAAAGATTCTACATATTGATTTTGATAAAGCTTTATGACCAAAACAGACTCGATTGGTCTTGAGAATTTTATTTTTGTACACGTTGGCAAGTTAATTTCTTTACTTTTTTATTGAGATTTCCAGTGGTCCATGATAACTGAATACGTTTTGAAATCCTTAGTCACAGACATTGCTGGAAACAATTAAGTTTTCAATTCAAATTCTAGCCAATGTAATACTTAAGAGCAGGTCAAAAAAAATCATACAAATCTTAATGATTTTCCATTTCTAAAAATTACAAATTTCAAAATTCCTTGGTATTTGTCCAATTGACAGGATTTTTACAATCTGATGTGTAATTACATTGTTTTTCTAGTAATTCTGAGACCCACATTATGTAACTCTACCTATAATCACCAAGCTTGTCAGTGAAAGGTCCAATAGGAATATTTTTCCTAGCACACTTGTTTAGACTATCTCCTCCACCAAAACTCTGTCAGTTCTTCTGTCTGATCTATTTTTCTATTAAATTTTAGGTTTTATGGTTTTCCCAGAATAGTCAATTAAAAATCCAAAAATATCCCTGAGATTTAAATTGACGAAATGTTTGTGAATTCAAATTTTAACTGTCAAAACTCACACTCGCATGCACAAGGCCTTAAGAACACATTTCTTTCTCTTAAATGAGTCTGTAAATTATTACTTTGCTGCGTAATGTTTATGGCATCTGAATGATCTAAATGGCAGGTGAGAAGTGCCCCAGGATACCATGTAAGTAAAGCTGTATTATTGTCTGATAATGTCACAGTATCATGGTACGTACCACCATAATAAAATAGAACAAAATGAAATATCTGCTCTCTTAAAGGGATAGTTCTCCCAAAAATGAAATACTGTTATCATTACTCTCCCTCATGCCGCTCCAAACCCGTAAGACTTTCATTCATCTTCGGAACACGTACGATCTTTTAGATGAAATGTGAGCGATTTCTATCCCGGCATCGACAGCTACACAACTACCGTTTTGATGCTTCAAAAAGTTCATAAAGAGGTTGTAAAACTAATCCATATGAAATGAGCGGTTTGGTCCAATTTTTCTGGAGAGTTTATATGATGAAAAGATTGAATTCAGGCTTTTATTCACATAGAAACATTCATCAAATCACACATCAGTTGTGGTAAACAGAAGCTCAAGCATTTTACGCTACACGTTTGAGCTTCAGCAAGAACCAATCAGGTTCATTCTCGTGTTGAGCTGTTTATGTTCGCTGATCAAAGTTTATCTGTGAATAAAAGCCTAAATTAAATCTGTTCATCATATAAAGCGATCGAGTCTCTTCAGAAGATTTGGACTAAACCTCTCAATTCATATGGATTCATTTTATGATCTCTTTATGAACTTTTAGAAGCCTCAAAGTGGCGAATGTCAATGGCGGGACAGAAAGCTTTCAGATTTCACCAAAAAGATCTTCATTTGATTCTTTTAATGAATTTAGGTCTTACGGGTTTGGAACGACATGAGCGTGAATAATTAATTAATGGCAGAATTTTCATTTTTGTGTGAACTAACCCTTTAACGCAGAACACAGAAACATTCATGAAAAATTATAAATGCAAAGAGAAACAGCTGAAATTTTTATTTGAAAATAAACAGCACTTTATTTCTGATCCACATGTTTTTGTGAGCATTGGGTCCAGATGAGAAGACGAAACTCCATCAACTGTCTGCGTATCATCCGGTCTTGTGATTTCAACAGTACACTGACAATAACAACATTATCCCAGGAAGAGCCGTTCCCGGCTGTACTCGAGAGGCACAGTTCCATATTAAACGCTTCGGGTTTCCATTATACGAGCAACACGGCATTAATGCAGCCATCGTTTTCTGGGTTATTCGTCACCTGGGCGTATTTACCTGAAACACATCATCACATTACATTTTTCACTCTGAAACACGTTTAAGTATTGGATAGACGAAAAAATGAAGAGCCCATTAGACTACTCACCCCAGATGACCTTCCCGCCCTGCGTGACCAATCCGAGCTCACTGACGTTGACCTCAATGACCGTTCCCTTGGTGATGACGCCCAGTGTGGTGTACAGCGTGGAGGAAGGGTTCTTCTTCACCCCCAGGATGGGCAAACAGAACGTGGCCTTCAGCTCAGGATGAGTGACGTGTGCCTTCTTAAACCTCAGACCCTGTAGACATTTACAATCACAACTCCCTTAATATACATAGATTTATGTGTGTGTGTGTGTGTCTGAATGTATGTGTATATTATGTATGTATGCTAAGTTGTTTATTAATGTTAACTTAAAGGGTTAGTTCACCCAAAAATGAAAATTATGTCATTAATGACTCACCCTCATGTCATCCCAAGCCCGTAAGATCTCCGTTCATCTTCGGGACACAGTTTAAGATATTTTAGATTTAGTCCGAGAGCTTTCTGTCCCTCCATTGGAAATGTATGTACGGTATACTGTCCTTGTCCAGAAAGGAAATAAAGACATCATCAAAGTAGTCCATGTGACATCAGTGGGTTAGTTACAATGTTTTGAAGCATCGAAAATACATTTTGGTCCAAAAATACATTTTTATATACATATACATAATACATACTACGACTTTATTCAGCATTGTATTGTGTTCCGGTTCTGTTGTGGATCCGCGTTCAGTGACGCCGCTGACGTAAGACGCTGCTGACGTGTGTCTGGTCGTCCGTGTATTCGGGTTCAAATAAATATGGCTGGGCAAAAAAATGCAAGTCTTCCTCTGTGTGGAAATCCTTAGACATGTTTGTGAAGATTGTTTTGTTTCCAGCGTGCGTCTCCCTCAGACTGTAAACGAAGCTCGGGCGCACCAGACACACGTCAGCAGCGTCTTACGTCAGCGGCGTCACTGAACGCGGATCCACAACAGAACCGGAACACAATACAATGCTGAATAAAGTCCTAGTTTTTGATATTTTTGGACCAAAATGTATTTTCGATGCTTCAAAACATTGTAACTAACCCACTGATGTCACATTGACTACTTTGATGATGTCTTTATTTCCTTTCTGGACAAGGACAGTATACCGTACATACATTTCCAGTGGAGGGACAGAAAGCTCTCGGACTAAATCTAAAATATCTTAAACTGTGTCCCGAAGATGAACGGAGGTCTTACGGGCTTGGGACGACATGAGGGCGAGTCATTAATGACATCATTTTCATTTTTGGGTGAACTAACCCTTTAAGGGACCTTGTAAAGTGTTGACAAATATTTACATATTTACAAATATCATACATTTGCATTTAGTGTGTAATAGGGGTTCTATTATATATATATATATATATATATATATATATATATATATATAAGATGCACATTTATTTGGCCTTTCTATTATCACAACTCACTCAAGATATTATTTGTATCCATATTGCCCAGCCCAAGAGTGCATATGTGATGTTTTACCATAGGTCTGATGAAGCGCTCATATTTGGGTGGTTTGCGTGTGAAACCGTCTCCTACGAAACAGACTTTGGTCACCATTCTCTTCCAGGCCTTTTTCTGTCTCTTTCCTGTGCGGATGACTTTCAGAACCTCGGTTTCACCCTGGGCTCGGACCTTCGGCAAAGGAACTTCCCACTTTCCCTAAAGAAACACATCAAACAAACACTATGCTTAGTAAGGACAAGACAAGACAACATGAAATGGCAGTTTTACTTCCGTGATATAACACACTTCTAAGCAAAACAGGATATTAAATTTAACAAAAATGAAATGAATGACGGGACTTGATTTAATCGACTGATAACTGACTGGATTGGTCGAATTTTATGTTTATTTTAGTCAATATTTTTTTCTTGCACGTTCCTTTGAACATTATCAAAAGATAAAGCAGAATCTTCTAGCTTTCACTTAATTGTTTCATATATTTGCTCAGGTACAAGTTTGTTATTATCGTTAACAAAAACTATTAAAAAGACTTCTGTTAATTGAAATGAAATACAATTTAAATATTAGTTTTAGCTAATTTAAAATATATCAATAAAACTATAGTAAAACTAAAATAAAAACTAAAAGAACACTGTGTACAACAGTACTGACATTTAAAGCCCCCCTGTAGTCAACAATTTTATCCCTTAAAACTCATTTTTGATCATCAAAATGACATATTTAAATGTTTTTCATGTGAAAATAATTTCTTCATGCCTTAAAATAGCTTGAATGTAACTCTACACCCTTGCCTCATTTAGTATACGCAGAGTCATGAATATGCAAATTAGCCCCGCCCCCACTCACTCACACCAGCTCGGATTACCTGATCCACTCGCTCAACTTTACTGTAGTAAATGCTGCACAATGGCAAGTGGAAATACTGGTTTAATTCAGCCATATATGTTTAAACCAGAAACTTTCAGAAGAGGAAGAGTAAATTATACAGGGTCGTGTATCAGAATGGTAATGCGTGCGTTTTATGTAACCCTCTCTACAATGTCGGACACATAACTAATTAATATGATTAGCCTTTTGCTCGACTATGTTATCAAACAGCTAATTATGTGTTGCTAACGTCACACAAACCATGTTCCCGTTCACCATCTCAGAGTCACACAGCTGCCTTCTAACAATCAGCATCCTTAGAAACATTTTGAACATCATAGAAAGTCAATGGAGAAAAGCCACGCACCGGACGTGACGGGATTGGTTACATATTTGTGACGCGTTTTTAAACCACGTTATTGATCCTCAGCAATGGTGTTGACTGATGCATTTGCACATGGTTTGTCTTCAAGCATATATATAAATAAACAGACATATGAACAATATAATATCATAAATCTGCTGTCTGATTGGATACTCACAGCCTTCTCTTTCCTCTTCTGTTTGATCATATTGGAGAGGACTTTGGCACGGGATTGGCCCTCTCTGTCCAGCAGGTACGCTGGCACCGCCCCTTCTGGTGTCTTGTCATCGTCCTTCTGTTTGCTCTTCCTCTGCTCGTGCATCTTAATGCTGTAACGGAAATAAATATGCAACAGGTCATCAAACCTCCTTGACATTTAGCCTATATCTTAAGCAAAGTGAAGCTGGTGGGAAGTAAAGCTCACGTCTTCTTCATCTGGATCTTCTCAGCGTGTCTCTGTTTGTGGTAGAGTTTGGCTTTGAGGCCAATCATCTTTCTGGCTTTGTGCGAGCGCTCGTGCGCCTCACGGCTTTCCTTCTTTCTCTTTCTCTCGTGGTGGTCCAGACGATAGCCATGCCGCTTGCGGTGTAGCTCGATGTGCTCGTTCTGAGGCTGTAGACAAACACAGAAAACTACAAGTTCAACTACATGAATTCTTGATTTTGTCTGTAGGTTTAACTCTTACATTTACACTCAGTTGTAATACTGACTATTAAATGTTTTCCCAAATATCTACGCCCATAACTGAACTTACTGTGTCCACTTTCCTCCAGCTATATTGAACATACAGGTAGTCATGGGAAATATATCACTCTATAAGTATTACGCATTACAAATCAAAGTGCAAGCAAATAGACAGATATAAACACAAAGATAACATGCAAATCAGCTGAGCTCTTCAATGTTGTGACTCACTGGGGTTTGTAATAACAATATCAGATGAATCACAAACATCATAGGCTTTGCCTTCATAGTAATGAGCCACAGTTCTTGCATACTGCAACTAAGGTACTATGGTATTACCATAAACAGGGGGAACAAGATGGCTAGACATTAGAACAACCTATGGTTTATGGCATATGATATATGGTAAACGATATAGGCTATATATATATATATATATATATATATATATATATATATATATATATACACATACAGTACTGGTCAAAATGTATAGAATGAGCATATTAGGAATAAATGATATTTTAAAGTATATTAAAATACAAAACAATTATTTTAAATTGTATTAATATTTCACAAAATTACAGTTTTTTCTGTATTTTGGATCAAATAAATGCAGGCTTGATGAGCATAAGAGACATCTTTAAATAGATGTATGTAATAGTATGTATGTATACACATGCATGCATACATGCCTACGTGTGTGTAAATAAACAGTCATAACAAAAAAGAAAACTAGAATTTTCGTAACAAAAACCATAGGTTGGCCTGTAGTGTGTATAGTATGTAGTTACGTGTGTGTATATATATATATATATATATATATATATATATATATATATATATATATATATATATATATATAATTATTGCGCACAGATATGACTCATATGAAATATAAACACACACAGCCACATGTCAGCCAGACTCGCACTAAACAAAGACATTTACACGACACTGGCTACATTTTTCTTCTTACCATGATGTGATCTGTGGTGTTGAAGTGTTTATAAAGCTGTCAGGTGTTGTTTAATTCGCTGTTTGGTGTCTACCTCTGATATTTTTATGGTTTTATTTAAGACTCGAGTTCGCGATGTTCTTCACTCAGAGTCTGTTCTGTAGAGGAAGCGCGTCAGTAAAAAGCCTCCGCTCACAATCAACAGCAATGTCTGCAGTGCAAACCTACGTCTATTTTGAGTATTAACCAGTCTTAATATACATTCTGAAAATAAATATATGAAATATATATTTGTTTATTAATGTAGGAGTTCATGTCCGTGGTACAAAATAGCAAATAATTCAGTTTTTAGCAAAGAAATGGTAGGAACCAAATATTGAGTTTTTGTTCTCTCGGGGATCATTATAGACGTGTTACACACACAGGACAGCATGGCTGATGAACCTCCAGTGAAGAAAATTAAAACAAATCAACCTCCAAATAAAGAGGTTTGAACTTATTTTGTGGTTTTCACATTACTGTGGTCGTTATGAATTTGGAGCTATAAAATGAAATTCGTTACCAAGCTGTTTTGTTTCACATTAGCGATTTAAGACTAATTAATACCCTGTTTATGTCAGTTTTAATGTCACCGTGTTTATAATATTTCAATTTGTAGGGTGAAGAGAGATTAAACTGGAGGAAATGGAAAGGACAAAGTAAGTGACAACTTGAAAATATTCAACATTTACAGAAAAGTTATTGACGTCAAGCTGGAATTCCTATTTCGTATCAAAAATGTCTCAGAAAGGCACAATACGCTTTGATAATAGTCATAAATAATCTAAAAATGTTTGCATATGTGTTGTTTTTCTGTATATTTGACCCATCAAGGCTTTTATGGCTCATATAGTATGATGTAGTGAGAATATGAAGCTCTTATTCGAGGAGGAAAAAACACTTTAATTTTAATCAGAGGCTCAAAATGAGCAAAAATATGCGATTTTATGCAGATTCTGATATTTATATGGACCAAAAAAAAGATGATATTCTAAAGATTCTATTGTAATTCAGTGAGATCTTTATAACAGTGTAACATACGTGCATATAAATATCAGTCATCACTCTATATCTGCCAGTAATATCTCTTAGTAAGATGATAAAATGCTTAGTTGTATGATCAAAGCTCAAGTTTTAAAACATATAATGCGATGTAATATAATGATGATTGAGAGATGAAAAAATAAACCTTCCTCAAAAAGCCAGATGATCATATTTAATACTCACATTTGAACATGATTTTTTTAAATAATAAATTAGGTCTGGATACTCAAGTAAACCTAAACCTAAGTCATATTAAAGTGTGTGTCTGTGTCTTCATCCCCAGAGAAAGAGGAGAAGAGACAACGCAAAGAGAGCAAACTCATCCAGCAGCTGGAGAAACAGAAGCAGGAGAAAGAGGAGGAGAATAAGCAGCAGGTTCAGCATGAAGAGAAGGAAAGTAAAGGTGAGAGAGCTTTGGTATATAAAAAATTGCAAACTTTCACTGATTAATTGTGTACATCCCCTATATAATGTGTACTAGACCAGGGCTTTTCAGTCTTTTAGATGCCACTGACTCCCAGAGTTGCCCGACTATAAACTTTTATCTCAGAATTTCTATGATAATATGAATTGTTGTAAGATAGAAATAATGATACTGTGTGGTTGTAAAGCAGTTTCATACGTTTACATGACAACGGCTCAGAACACAGATCTGAATGAACCGCTGTGATCGTACTTGTCAAAGGTGTAATAGACACAGACAAATCGTTGTCATTTCTGAATAAGATCGCATGGGTGTTTAACGATTAATCGTGCAGCTCTGCTGTATATAGTACAATACCAGAGTAAAACCATACTAGTTTGTCTTGTCAGGTCGTGTGTATACGTTGAGCGTGGCTTTGCCTGGCTCAGTGATGGATAATGCTCAGTCACCCGAGCTGCGGACGTATCTGGCGGGTCAGATCGCCCGGGCCTGTGGCGTGTTCTGTGTGGATGAGGTGGTTATATTTGATGAGCTGGGCGAGGAGGACGCAAAGTGAGTCGCTGCTTTGGTAGTTCTTTTCTTTGATTACACACCCCTGCATGTTGACAACAAATTCTGTGATTTGCACCCCAATATTATAGAAGTATAGGATTTCATACAGCAAATATGATGCAGTGTTATCAATACGCACTGTCCAAGCTTCAAAACATTATCTTAATATTTCAGGAGCGTTGAGGGAGAGTTCAAAGGCATTGGAAAGAAAGGCCAGGCCTGCGTCCAGCTCGCACGCATCCTGCAATACCTCGAGTGTCCACAGTGAGTGCTGTCACTCTCAGATTTATGTCATATTAATGTGCACGTAGACGTTTAGTCATCACATCTGTGTTGTGTGCAGATATCTGCGGAAATCTTTCTTCCCGAAGCATCCAGACCTGCAGTTTGCTGGTGAGTGTCACATAATCTAATACTGATGGTGTTTTAGAGCCGAATGTTTGCATAATCGGTTCAAACGTGTGTGTTTCAGGTCTGTTGAATCCCCTGGACAGCCCGCATCACATGCGCATGGACGAGGAGGCGGAGTTTCGAGAGGGGGTGGTGCTCGATCGGCCAAGCAAACCGGGGAAAGGGTCCTTCGTCAACTGCGGGATGAGGAAGGTGTGTGTTTAAAGACACGCAGACTGATTGGCCTTTCATTGAACAGGAAAGGACCACCTCAATCTCTTTATTCTGTCTACAGGAAGTTCAGATCGATAAACAGCTTAAAATGGGACTGAGAGTGACTGTACAGCTCAACAAGAGCCAAAACAAAGGTATACACACACTGCTTGTGTATTATACTATATTTATATACTATTATAGTTTTTATTCATATTTTGAAATTGCTTATTTTTATTTTATTTTTTTATTTTATAGTTACTATATATTAATTGATGAACTTTACAACATTGACATTGTTTTTGAAATTAATTGAAACAGTATTGAACTGAATTGAGCTGAATAGTGACACTATTGTCTTCTGTAGAGCTGCTTATCAGCTGAAATTTGTTTTATGACTGATTCATTAAAACTGTTATTTTCCTGTTTATTACTGTGAAACTGCTTTGAAACAATCTGTCTTGTATAAAGCACTATACAGTATAAATATGACTTCGGTTGACTAGTTTCAGTTTTATTTCAATTAGGGTTCAAAATCTTCATTTATTTCAAGCTTTTCATCTAATTCTTCTGATTTCTTTTTTTTTAATAGTTTTAGTTTATATCATATTATTTTAATTTATTAAACATAAACTATAATTATATATATATATATATATATATATATATATATTTATATTGATTATAGTTATGTTTAATATTCATATTCATATATATATATATATATAAAAAATCATAAACACACTGGTTTGTAGCACAAATATTTTTTTTATGCACTTTGTTATTCCTCTAGTTATTTAGCTACAGAGTTCAACAGTCGGGTTCCGGAAGTAAAAACTTCATTCATTTTCTCCATAGAGAGATTTCATTTTAACCATAACTTATAAACCTTTAAATACAGCCCTACTGTTAGCTACAAGGTTGTTAATCGATGGAATTAGCTTTTGTTGAAGTCAAGTCAAATATATTTATATAGCGCTTTTCACAATACAGATTGTATCAAAGCTGCTTCACAGTATCAATCAAAACAACTTAACAATGTTTGTTTATTACTGGAAAAAAAGACATCCAAGTTTGGTAGAGCTGATCAATGGTATGATTGGTTAATTAATTTGAATATCCCCAACTGAGCAAGCCAAAGGCAACAGTGGCAAGGAACCGAAAAACTCCATGAAGCCGTCAGTCCGTGTTATTTCAACTTAGTCTGTTTAACTTCCTAGTGAAAAACTACATTACCCATTATGCAGTACAGAAAATTCCACCAATCAGAGAGTCGAAACAAGCAACGAGCTCTTTAGCTCCGCCCACTCTCATGAAGTGTGTTAGGTCTCCCTACATTCTCAAAATACTGACATATTTGAATATATGCATGTTTTAAATATATTTTTAACTTAAAATATGGAAAAAATACTTCCGGAACCAGCACCGCCGAAAAACTGGGCGGCCACTAATGCACTCTATAGCGGCTAATGAATCTGAAGTCTTGCACATTCACAGAAATAGCTTCTGCTTCGGGTGGACACTAGAGCTAAACTAGTTTTCATATCTGTTTATTTGAACCCTGTGTGTGTGTGTTTCAGATGGGCGAGTGTATAAAGGTGTAGTTGTGGCTCCTCATGTGCCGAGGACTGAAGGTGGGCTGTACTGGGGATACAGCGTCCGACTGGCTCCCTGTCTCAGTGAGTTCTTCACATTTATTCATCTATTTCATTCTCAATTCTCCAGCAGCCGGTAAAGCTAAAGTGTGTTTGTGTTTGTGTAGGCGCTGTGTTCACCGAGTGTCCGTATAAAGACGGATATGATCTGACCATTGGCACATCAGAGAAAGGAAACAACACAGATCACGTCACTCTATCTCCATTCAAGTGAGTTTTGTCTCAAGTTAGTCTTATTTTATGGCTGATGAATGCATCTAAAACTGTCACTGGGACATTTGCTATTACATATTTTTTACTTATTCTAAACCTAAAGTAATCTTGACAACCTATATCATTTGAAAGCTTTCAGACTCCAGGTTTCATATTTGGTGACTGTTTTCCGATAGACATGATATAGCAAAAGTAAACCATTCATGTGCAACAAGATTACTTATCAGAGTCACAAGTCGAGTTCAGACGTTTATTTTGAAATGTACAATCATGAAAGATCAGTAGAAACCTCGGTTAGGTTTTATGGAGCCCCGTATATGACATGCGGGGGAAAAAATATATTGGGGCCACGAATTAAGAATTAATTTCCCTTGTTTTATTCATTCGTTTCAAGGGCAAGAATTCGTAATTCATGGGCACGATTTAACTCAAACAAGGGAATGAATTAGTAAATTGTGGCCATGAATTAAGAAGTTGTTCCCTCGTTTTGCTAAATCATGGCCACGTTGTAATAATGAGTTTTTTCCCCTTGATTAAGTTCAATTAAAACAAGGGAACTAATTAGTCAAACGTGGCCATGAAATAAGCATTTGTTCCCTCGTTTTGCTTAATCATGGCCACGCTGTAATAATTTGTTCCCTTGTTTTAGTTAAATCTAGATGAGGGATTGAATTAGTACAACGTGACGACAATTATCAAATTAATAAGTCATGGGAATGAATTCTTAATTTGTGCCCACGATTTAGCTTAAACGAGGGAACAAATTAGTAAATCACGGCCACAATTTATTAAAACGAGGGAATAAATTCTTAATTTGTGGCTATGATATTTATTTTTTTGTCTGCGTGTCATGTGCTGGGCTCTGTACGTTTTCATGCTAAGTGTTCAAAAGATAACATTCAGGTTTAAAATATAAAGAAATATGATAGATTTTCCATTTGTGATGCATCGTGTCTTGTGCATATGACGTGTAATGCAAATCCGGGTTCTTTTTTGCATTGGCTTTTATGTGTTTGTTAAAGGTTGGATTGAAATCAAATACTACCCTACTGCCCATAGTACTTCTGAATACGATGTCTACTTCTTAAACGGTGTGAATTGTGTATAATTATATATATCATTTAATTTCACTACAATCATGCGAGACGTAAGTGCATCTTTATATGGATCATCACTGGAGCTTGGAGGACTAGTGGAAAACTTTGGTACTACGCCCAAACAGAATCTTACTAAAAGCTCATATTTTGAGATATCAACCTCAAATTTGGAAAACAGCTTGATTTATGGCTTTGAATTTTCTAGCAGTTTTAGCATAAAACATGTTTAGTAAAATGTATAACTTTTTTCACTTCAATAATCTGCCATGTGTCAG
The DNA here is from genome assembly GCA_030578255.1 of Tiaroga cobitis. Classification (NCBI taxonomy): domain Eukaryota; kingdom Metazoa; phylum Chordata; class Actinopteri; order Cypriniformes; family Leuciscidae; genus Tiaroga; species Tiaroga cobitis. The sequence continues at coordinate 4,790,432 of CM060611.1, forward strand.
CTTTCAAAAGAGACTAAACTTCGGCCTCTGTTTTATCTCTAATTAAATTGCAATTTAAGTTGTAAATGTGGTTTTCATGTTAAAAAAGTTGGACTGACAGTTAAAAGGTCTTAAAGGGACAGTTCACCCAAAAATGAAAATGCTGTCAGTAATGACTCTCCCTCGTGTTGTTCCAACCCCGTAAGACTTCCGTTCATCTTCCGAACACAAATTAAGATATTTTTGATTAAATCTGAGAGCTGGATCACTCCTCCATAGGCTTCTTAAGGGATCGAAACTGACCGGCCCAAAAGTTATGAAAGACATCGTTAAAATAGTCCGAGTGACTACAGTGGCTCAACCTTAAGCTTATCAAGCGACGAGAATACTTTTTGTGCGCAAAAAAACAAACAAAAATAACGACTTTTATTTAACTATTTATTTCCTTCTCTGTTGGCCTCGAGATTTCACGTAGTGAAACTGCGCAATGTTTTTGTGTTGTACGTCACACGCAGGCTCACTATTGGCCGACGCTGGTCATGTGTGTGATGCGTGACGCACAACCTAGAAGCTTTGCGTACGTGAAATATCACGGCCGTACAGAGAAGGAAATTAATGGTTGATTAAAGTCGTTATTTTTGTTTGTTTTTTGCGCACAAAAAGTATTCTCGTCGCTTGATAAACTTAAGGTTGAGCCACTGTAGTCACTCGGACTATTTTAACGATGTCTTTCATAACTTTTGGGCCGGTCAGTTTCGATCCCTTAAGAAGCCTATGGAGGAGTGATCCAGCTCTCAGATTTAATCAAAAATATCTTAATTTGTGTTCCGAAGATGAACGAAAGTCTTACGGGGTTGGAACAACATGAGGGTGAGTCATTACTGACAGCATTTTCATTTTTGGGTGAACTGTCCCTTTAAATATGCTGTGTTTTAATTGGCTGAGAAATGAAACTCGACTTTGTTCTCTGTCAGGCACATGCTGGTGGTGTTCGGTGGTCTTCAGGGGTTGGAGGCCAGCGTTGATGCCGACGAGAATCTGAGCGTCACTGAACCCAGCGTGCTCTTTGACCTTTACCTCAACACCTGTCCTGGCCAGGGCAGTCGCACCATCCGCACCGAGGTGACAGAGAAAACGCATGTTTCATTTAACCTTTAATATAATACTAATGTACCAACTGACGGGGTTTCATGTAGGGATGCTCATTTCAGTTAAATTTTCCCGACCGACAACCGCCACTCGTTATCCGAGTATTAACCGTTAAAGGTGCAGTGTGTAGATTTTAGCGGCATCTAGTGGTTCGGTTGCGAGTTGCACTAAGGGCTCAGCCCACTGCTCACGCCTCCCTTTCGAAGAAGCTACGGTGGCTAAACCGGGACAAACATATCGTCGTCTGAGACAGCAGAGAATAGCCAGAGTAAGCCAAGTTTCTGTATCACAGTCCATTATAAACCACATCATGGATAAAGTTTACAAAGCCATAGTCAGGTGAGGATCAAGGGTCTTAATATATAATATAATAATAGTAATCAGCTGATTGTCTCACGAACGTAACCAGCACATTTCTCCCCACATGGCAAACCCATAATACAGCGAAGGAGAAGAACCACATGAAACTATCCAACTACATATTTTTTCTAACAGAGTAGTAAAAGTTTAGCTGGCTAATATGAGCTGTTACTGTGGCTGAGCTGGTTAAAGCGTAAAGCCTTGTTTAAACTCGACGCGTCCGCATGAGCCCAAAGGTGCGCGGCAAAAATGCCTCCGCATCCCCTAGACACCATTTACTACACACAATAGGCTTTTTTTTTCTCTGGTTTTGAAAACTCTTCGCGATCGACTTAAAATGCTTCCAAGATCGACGGGTTGGTGACTCCTGTAACGTTACTGTTTTACGGTCAATAGTACTAATCAGCTGATTGTCAAAGCCATAACACAGCGAGGGAGAAGAACTGAGTTACATGAAACAATCCAACTACATATTTTACACCACTGACGAGGGAAAAGTCACTCACTCACGGTGTTTATGGCTAGCTTCCAGCTTTCTGCGGCTTCTCTTTCAAGGTAGTGACGAAACGCGCTCTGTAGCGCTGTGTGTTCGCTGTCGGCTACGGTAGAAACATGACGTCACAATATGTCGTCCTTCACAGAAGGGGATTCCCACGGTTATGTAGATATAAGTGTCTCATTCTAAGGTAATAAAAACATTACGGTTTATTAAGTAAGTTCTTTATACACCACTGAACACATAGTTATGGATGTGATATTGCATTTCTGTTAATGGATGCTCAATTTTTACACATTGCACCTTTAACTGATAAGATTATAATAGCCTATTGAATTAAATAAATATAAAATTGACGAGTGTCTGTGACCCGTAAAAAAAAAATAAATAAAAAAATGTTCACGGGTTTATTTTAACGTGCAAACAGCAGAACAGATCGACAACAGAACCTGGATTCACATCAAATTTACACGCACTTGACAGTGACAACAGAAAAACAGAATAAAATAATATAAATAAAAAACACTACACTAATTTTTTTTTTACTTAATTAAATTAAGATGACAAAAAGAAATCACTGAATCCGTTTGAAGCTTTGAAAAACGGCAAGTTTTTTCCTCCAGACTTAAGTTTTTTCGTCAAATGAAAATAGCAGGCCTACCTCAATCCACACATTGTCTAGTTTTTAGCTTTACGCGCCTCGTGAGTTAACAAATATAGGCTATATTGTATTTTTTGTAGCAAACTAAAAAAAAAAGAACTACTTTTTTTTTCTTTTTCTAACTATTAAACCGTTTAACTGATAGTATTAATCGGTCAAATTTTTTACTTTCGGTTAAACGGTCAATATGAGCATCCCTAGTTTCATGTATAGTTTACTGCATTAGATGAGAGATTTTTTCCTAAAAGAAAAAATGACACTGTACCTGATATATATCCAAATGAATCAAATTGAATCGAGATATTTGTGTCAATAGCCAGCCCTAGAAAATAAACCATATCTCCCCCCCTAGAAACGTTCATGTTTTCTTTTTTGTTTAACTGCTGCCGTTCATTAAATCTTGTTGTCTTTCATCCAGGAGGCTCTATTGATCAGTTTATCAGGACTCCGGGAGAAAATCGCAGCTGTATTTCCTGACCTGTCCAAAGGATGACCACAGGAAGTACTTTTGAAGGACTATAGGAAGTACAAGAAGTTGAGCAGACCAAGTGTGCACTCAAATCTGTTAAATCAAAAGTCTTTAACCATGAATTTAAAGTGTATACAGCTTTTGCATTCTTTATCAATGTACATTTTTGTGAATCATTTTGTATCAGTGAACTGTCATGAATATTGTTCAGAAACAAATCATGAAACTCAAGAATCTGTTTCAAAGGTATACATTTATTTTTTCAAGACAGGCATGTAAAGAACATTCATAATGAGTGAAGAGCAAAACAATCAGCTCATACTGTCATAATACTGCAACCATGAGTAATAATCATCATTATCATAATAATAGTACATACTGATTTCAGTCTGAAACCCTGTGCAAATCAATTCCTCTCAATAGATTACCCACAATCCCTCTGCTCCTGTGCTTGTGCAGACGGTTGATTTTCAAGAACGTAATCAATGAAAACCAAATAAATACTCTGAAGGTTTCAACGTTACAGGTGATAATCGAGATCTTTTAGGCAGGACGTGAAAATTAAACTTGTTACGTTTGGGATGTTTACAATGAAATGTCATTCAAAGCTTTGAGTTCTTCTCATGCTTGTTGATTTTTTTTACACTTGATTATTTTAGGCGTCATTGGAGATGCAAGATCAACTTAATGATCTTATGAACCCGAGCGGTTTTGTTATTTACCAGCGGATCAGCTGTTATTTATGGGTACAAATCGAAGGCAGGACATTCAAAGCAGCACATTAGTTACCCGAACTACCACTTCCTGTAACCAACGAGAGCAGAGCATTTACAACAGTCATGAAAAGTTCGAAATAAAGCGATTCAGTCATAGGTGTGTTTGTACACTAACAGCTGTAGCCGGAAAAACTCAAATTGTACAACTGATCAATAACTGATGGTCGTCAAGTCGTCAACTGATCAGAACTACTTGGTAAAAAGGTCATAATAAACCGAAAGGCCTCTACACACACCGCTGACACACTTTCAACCCGACAGTATTGTTTGTGATTGTTGGTGTTGATGAATATAGTACATCTTTTTCTTTCCGGTTGAACTCCACAAAGATATGTCCAGGTCATATTTCAGTCACAATCAAAAGAAAAAAATTAAATATATTTGACATGAAGCCAATTTTATGTCCAGTAAGATGTTTTGCATCGTGACACATTTACCCTCCAAATTCAAATGACATCATTTATTTTAATTTTTTATTTTAATTTTAAAACGATTATTTTTAATTAAATTATGTTTAGTATTATTTATGTACTATCATAGTGTTTTTATTTTTTTTATTTCCAGTGTAAAGTGGGGGGGGGGGGGGGGGGGGGGGTTGGTTTATTTCATTTTTAGTAATTTTAGTACTTCAACTTATTTTATTTCAGTTACTTACCAAGGTAACTTTATTTTTTAAAGTAAAAAAACAACAAAAACAAATATGACTACATCATGTACACATACTGTACAATTAAAATCAATTTCCACGTTTTGTAATGAGAACTGGGTCAATGATCATAATGCAAAACAAATGTTCTTGTTTTCTTTGATTTTGTGGCAAAAAAATGACCCTGACATGTTCTTGTAGTGGATGTTTTAATGAAACTCGACTCTGATTGACATTTGGTCAGGTTTCATATGACTTAAAGTCCCTGTAAAGTCAAAATTAAGTATGTGTTCTGAGTATGTCACACCACAGAAAAATGTGTTATTAGCCATCCAGCCAAATTTGAACGATAAAAAAAGCCGGCAAGTACATTAAATAAGCTATCAAAATCTTGAAAAAATGAGCATTATTCTCTGCTTTCAAACGCTGGGGGCGTGTCCACTGGCTGCCCTGAAACCACGCCCACTAGCGGGAAAGCTGTCGACGGCAATATTAGCTGATACTGCTTTCGGGACGGGAGGATGAACGCTGGCGGGGGATAGTCGTTTCGGCCCCGTTCACCAGTAACAGCGGATTATCAGTGAATCCCAGTTGTCTCTGAGGAAAGTTTATAAAACGATCCTGTGTAAAATGATCACTACAGTGGCGGGTGTTGGCGGTGATCCTCATCTCTTCATCAAGGTTGGCTCTACACAAAATTAATCCACCTCTTCTTGATGTGATCGTTTTTAGGAAATTTAAATAAAGACACCGATCTGTTTTGTACATGATCGCATCCAGGTAGTAGCCTATATGCATTTCCGTGTCGAAGGCTTAGCTAGCTAGCAAACAGTAGGCTGTAGTAACTAATAGTAATAGTACTGACAGTAACTCGCGTTTGAGCGGCGAATGCGAATGGGGTCGGGAGAGATCAGCCTCAGTGGCCTCGGTGTGTCATCAAGTAGGGGCGTGTCCACGAGCTCATGGGCTCCAGTGCGTCATCGAGCCCTGTTTTAGCCCCGCCCAAAAAATCCGTAAAATAGCAATGGTGAAAAACTGTTTAACGGTCTAACGCCGCCTTCACACTGGCAGTTGAAATCAGCTCCGATACGGCACCGAAACGACCGGAAGTCATTCATTTCCTATGGAGATTCGCAGACCGCATGCGAATGGGTCCGAAACGGGTCCGACAGAGTGCGGTGCGAAGAAAATCGCGTCCGTTGGTCATCCGGATGCGTTCAAAAAATTAAACTCTTGCGAAAAGCTACGGACGGTTCCTATCCGACAATTCCAGCGGAAGTTGAGCGTTGCTATGGTACTGATAAACAAACCTGATTTCTAAACTTTTCATACAATAAATAATGATTTTAGAACGATAAGTTGTCATGTCATTTTTTTTATTTTCATGACTTAACGTTATAGTTATACAATTAAAATGTAGGCTATAATTAAATAATTAAAATGGCTATCATGCATTTTAGATCATGATAACCACAAATAAAACCATGCATAGCCTATAGCACCTCACTATCATGGCAAAATGTAACTGTATGGTTTCTATGGTATTTGTATGAAAAACAGTAGCCTAACAATACATTAAATACTGTAATTTTATTACATTAGTCCTTTAATACATTGTCTACATTAATAATATAATACAATTCAATATGTATATCCCACATTTCATGGTGGAAATAATATAATAGGCTATAACGTTACAGTAAATCCATGGTAAATGAAGGGAATTTGTAGACGGAAAAGTTTTCTGTATCGTTGCGCACAGTGACAGACATCGAACTATTGACATTATACCACTAAATATCACATTTTTTAGCCGACCTGACATCTCAACGTCCTGAGCGACTTTCCTCCACGCAGCAGCCTTCCTATTAATATCTCTGTAGCCCTCATCAGAGAGATCATACAGAATCGTACATTCTGACACGGACAAAATCAACCTTTCTAATCTCTCCGCCATTTTTGTTCTACCCGCTTCCGACGCTTTTCGCGGTGTAGTACGACGTCCGCTGGCGGCGTATTGCGAATTACGGAGCTGATTTCAACTGCCAGTGTGAAGGCGGCGTAACTCCTCATTTCAGTACTTCACAGTTCACAGTCTTTGTAATATGTTTTAGCAATACAGTTGTAACATTTATAATGTGTTTAGAATTTTTTTGTAGAATTGCCTTTACAGGGACTTTAAGGCCCGTTCATACCAAGTATGATAACTATAGCGATAACCATAAAGATATAGTTCTAAAGATCATTCGAAGTGTAAAAGAATAGCAGAGTCCACACACCACAACTCACGATAACGGCACAGAGAAACAATATCGTTTGAATCACAACCAGAACAATTTTGTCTAGCTGAATAATAAAAACGTTGCCAGCCAATCAGAATCCATCCTGCTTTAAAGAGCTTGAGCATTTAAAGCGACAGGCGACAAAACTGAAGCGATATAAACAGAACGAAATCATCCGCTGATGTGGACGCTAATATAGTTAGCGTTATAGTTAGCGTTCTCAGAAATAAAGGGATAAATAACTTTCATTCCAATAGCTTACCAAAAAAAAAAAAATACACAAAATGTGGTTTATCTGAAAATGATGTGATTTAAACCAACCCTTTACCTGGTTGTTTAAAAAGTGTTTTTTTTCTTTCTATAGTTTATTGTAATATTGTTTTGTTTAGGGAATTTTAAAACCATATAAACTTGTAAAAATATGTTTTGTTTGTTTTGGAATAATTTACATAGTTCTTATTTACAAAATAAAACAATCTTGTAAAGTTGTTTCAATTCTCATTCCTATTCTCTGACATTTTTACATGACTAACATTCAGATGTGTTGATTGTACCACGAGATGTGATTGAATCTTCCATTTGGCAACTGACACAACGGATTTGCTCTTTCTCATCCCAAAAGGCCTCCGTTCTCTGAGAAATGATTGATTATGGGTGATAAACTGTATAAGAGAAGGCGTAGGAGAACTTTACGGCAGTAATATGTAGATGTTTTTGAAAACCTCATGCTCAAGACAATAAACATTCCATCATCTGTTCATTTTCCAAAGGAAAACAAAGATTGTCCGGCCTTTGCTTGTTCCTGGATCCCTGAATGGCCTCCATTTTGGCTCAGTCACTAATCCAGATCAAAGAGAAAGCAGCAGCCATACTGGAGAAGTTGCCGAGCAGGCAATGCATTTGAAATGGCAGCCATTTTGGATCAGAAGGTCACACAGTTACAAAAGCCGCCATGTTAGATCCAACTCACCAGGCGGATTACGTTGGATTGTTAAGTTGCTCACCACGTCGGGTGGGCGTAGCTAATGTTGTACTGCTTGGCCCAGCGTGCGAACACCTGTTTCTCAGTGATGAAGCGATGGTGTGATCCACGGCGCCCCCTCTCGTTCTGCAGGTACGTTACACACTCGTCTGGACCTCTGGGTTTGTAATAGTGATAGGGCATTCGTTTGGGCTGAGGGCGTCTCCTACAGGGAAGACAATTCAGGAAAATGTATTTAATTGATTTATTCTTGGATCATTTGTTTTGCCTTTATAAAGAGCAACGGTGCCCGCCCACTTTTTCATAAGCCAATCAGCTACGAGGTGAATCACAACATTACAAACTTTGATTTGAAGGGGAAAAAAAGTGAAAACCGGACAAAAAGACAGGTAAAAGACTGAACTTAATGGCTTTTGTGAGGGAAAGCATTGCAAAAAGCATAATCAAAACCGATGGAGAAATATAAAACTACTTATGTAAAAATGTTGATTATATACATAAAAGTTTGCCAAAATATGCATACATATATTAAAATATTGAAGTATTTTGAGAGCATAGGAAGACCGAATTGATTTAGTCATTCGCAGTGCTTCATGGGAGTGGGCGGAGCTAAAGAGATAATCTGGTGCGTTTTGCTTGTTTTTACTCTGATTGGTGGAATTTCTGTAGAGCATCATGGGTAATACAGTTTATCATCATAGATTCGACTGTTAAACACGATTATTTTAACAATAATTTAGCTCACAGTAGGGCTGTCTATATAAAGTAGGTTTATAAGTTATCGTTAAAAATCTATTTCCTTATAGAGAAAATTAAAGGAGGTTTATACTTTTAACTGTTGCACTCTATTGAGATAGGACAGTATAGAGACCTGACAGGAAGTGAAGTGGAAGAGAGCGCGGGATAGGATCGAGAAAGGTCCCCGAGCCGGGACTCGAACTCGGGTCACCCGAAACCGAAGTGCAACTGCGCTACATATTGAAGTGCCGCCCATGAGGCCATCGGCTCCGACTTAGATTAAAGGGACAATGTGTACTTTTTTATGTATTTTATTATTTAAAATCAATATTTTTATCCATAAATATGTCCTCAATGGTGCACAAATACCTCTGCCAATTATTTGACTTATCCTCGTTAACGAAGAATTTATTATCTTTATATACATGGGACGGGTAGGTCCACGGAGGCTTCCATGTAGTTCCGCCATCTTGAATGACAATAATAGCAAGAGAGGGACAAAAAGTACTAGGCCAACGCGTTTCCACAGCGCGTCTTCGTTCAGAGCCGGCGTGACGTGACTGAACGCAGCAGAAGCGGAGGAGCAGAGCAGTGAGAGGCGCTTGTCACTGCCCAGGCAAGTTTAAAAGGCTGCATTGCAAATCCTCGTCGCCAGAAAAGTCCAAAATAGATCGTAAAAGGAAACGTGACCGGAGATTACAAAAAACACGAGTTAATGTCGGGATAGCTTTTTCCAGGTGGATAGAGCTAATGCAGGAGAAAGATTTCAAAAGAGACGCTGAAGTCCTGCTTTCTTCTTGACAGGCAAGTCAATGTTACAGTCTTAATTACAAGCTTTTTTTCATTGTTTGGTTGTGCACTTTATTTTATAGACAGATGAACATTTATAGATAAAAGTTGATGATGATATCTAACAATGCACGTACTTCAGAAAATATAACGAATAAAGAAGGCATAGCTACTTATTACAATAGTTCATGTTTTTCACAGTCAGTAATTCATACTGTAACATTCGTTTGTTCGTTGTGTCAAGTTGCAGTTTGTTTGAAATAACAAACCTGTTCACCCGAAGGAACACTCGACGAAGTGCTATTAGAAGACATCCCGTCATAGCTTTTTGGTACATAGCGGCTACCGTAGATGCAACACGCATTTGAAAAAGCGAGGCGCTGGAGAGCACAATTCGTTTGAATGCAAAATACATTTTCACCGCTAGATGGGAGAAATTCCTACACATTGTCCCTTTAAAATAAGTAGTTTAATAAGTATTTTTCACAATGATACGGTGAAATTTACTGTTTCCCAATTCAACACCGGAGTGAAACATTTATCTTACCCACAATGGTTTGGCGGCACCATCCCATAAACTTTTATGTTGTCACACATCTCTATGGCAATCACCATGGTAAACCAGCCTGTGCTTAACCAGGACTGAGACTTTTTTCTGTGAAAACAGGAAACAATAACAAACACTGAAAAATATAGCCATCAAAACAATACTCAACCAATGCAACATAAAACAAAATAGGTCTAACAAACATGTGGAATGAATTTCCTTCCTTTCATTATGAAATTAATATTGTGATACATTTTCGATACCAAAATATATGGAAAAAACTGGGTAACACTTTACTTGAAGGGGTGTGCATAAGACTGACATGACACATGTCAGGAATATGAAAGAGGGTTTATGCATGTTTATGACAACTGTTATTAAGTGTCGTTCGCTCAATTATGACATTTTGAATACAAATATGACGTTGTTTGAGATGTGTTTGTTATGACAACTTGACATAAACCAATACATCATAACCTGTCAGTGTCTTGGTAATGACAACTTGACATTACCAAGACAACATAAATTGTCATAAACATGACATAGCAGATTAGTCATCAAACTTAAGAAACCACTTAGCTTTATGGGTTAACATTACATTAAACTGTCATGTGGTTGGTTTTGACAGTTTAATGTAATGTTAACCCATAAAGCTAAGTGGTTTCTTAATTGTGATAATTAATCTGCTATGTCATGTTTATGACATATTTATGACAGGTTGGGTTGTCTTAGTAATGTCAAGTCATCATGACAAAGACACTGGCAGGTTATGATGTATTGGTTTATGTCAAGTTGTCATAACAAAGAGATCTCAAACAATGTCATATTTGCATTAAAAATGTCATAACTGAGCGAATGACACTTAACGACAGTTGTCATAAACATGCATGAACCCTCTTTCATATTCATGACATGTGTCATGTCAGTCTTATGCACACCCCTTCAAGTTAAGGGGTACCGAAAAAAGTATAATATTTTCAGCCATATTGCTCAGCCCTAAAACAAATGTTACAATTGTAACAGTTACATTAAAACAATAAAACACTGAAAATAAATAAGTGGAGAGATCTGGACCTGAAGGTGTTTACCTGTCTCTGCCGGTCTCTTTCTGAAAGAGCGCGTCAAACTTCTGCATTTTGCCTGGCGAGATGACGAAGAACGACAGGTTCCTGTAGGTCATGCTGACTCTCTGGATAAGCCGGAACAGAGTTCCCTTTGCGTCGCGTCCGATCTTTGTCGACGGGCCCCAGAATATGATGGCAGGGCTGTCTGAGCGATTGAGGAACTCCACAGGTTTGCGGACGACCCGGAACACGCTGGAATGAGCCACGACGCGCACACTGGTCCGATTCCCCACGTCTGATGCGTACCCGGAGGTGGGAGCGTCGTTCATACGGATAACACACTCCGTGCGGTCGATCTCGTCTCCGGCGTGAGTCCCCAACATGTGACTTGAGCTGGTCACTAATGCACAGTGATGGCAGCGCAGGATCATGCTCTGAAACAACAGGTCACCACACTGAGCAACTTAGATTTGATCACATATGCCATTTTGTATATATTTTCAATGCAAATATATTTATATTTTCCGAAATATATATATATATATATATATAAATAAAAAAATACATTTTGCATTCACCCAAAATGTATTTTAAGATTAAAAAATATATACAAATGCTTAAAAAAAGTCCATACAGCTAAAATATATATTTAAAAATATACAAAAATGCTAAAATATAGGTTAATATATATTTAGAAAAAATTACTTTACTAACTTATATTTACTCATATATTTTTGGCCATTATTTAAAATATATTTTCAATGTAAATATATTTATATTGTCCCAAAAAAAATCATTTTAACTACATTTTGCATTCACCCAAAATGTTATTTTAGATTAGAAAATATACAAAAATGCTAATATAGATGTTAACAAATATTTATGTGAAATAATTTGACTTATATTTACTTGTATAAATATATTCTGGCCATTTATATTAAAATATAAAAAAACAAAAAAAACATTGAAAATATAAAAAATGTTTATTTAGATAGAAATATATTTTTAGAAAAATGTTTCAATAAAGTTACTTATATTTCCTTATATATTTTCAATGTAAATATATTTATAGTGTCCAAAATATATTAAAAATACACGTCTCACCCAAAATGCTATAAATGCTACGAAAAATCATCAAAAATCCAGCAAACAATATATATTTCAAAATATACAAAAACACTAAACTAGATGATAAAATATATTTATATAAAATGTTTCAATAGTTTTACTTGTATTTACTCATATAAATATATTCTGCCAATTTTTAAAAAATATATATTTTCTATGTAAATACGTTTATTTTGTCCAAAATATATAAAAAGAGAACATTTGCATTTGTATGTTAAGATCAGAAAATATTAAAATAAAAATGCTAATATAAATGTAAAAAAAAAAATTTAAAACGTTTTTGCAACTTGAAGGTTTTTAAAGGTTTTAAGATTTCAGAAAAACACATAACGTTTTGCCATATAAACGGGAATTTCACGACTTGTACAAGTTGATCACCTTGTTGCCGTAAACAGGAAGGTATCCCTCCTTCCCTGCCCATTTCTTGAGGTTGGTGTTTTTGACCTTGTGGTGAATCTCGCTGACTTTAAATGAGCTGTTCAGATCAGCTGAGCTGTTTGAGCTGTAGAGGATGAGGAGGGTCGTGATGAGGAAGACCGTCCCATAAATCACCATCCGCTGCCCCTGCTGCCATTGCTGAGTAAAACACAAACTACGTTATCAGACAATTATCCATATGTGCATGTAATGATCCTTGAACTGCAACTATAGCAGTAGGACAGGAGTTTCATAATGATTACTGATTGCTGTTATATATATATATATATATATATATATATATATATATATATATATATATATATATATATATATATATATTACCATTTAAAAGTTTGGAATAATTTTAAAATATATATGTTTTTGAAAGAGGTCTTACCAAGGCTACATTTATTTGATCATAAATACAGTAAAAACAGTAATATTGTTCAATATTATTACAGTATAAAAGAACAGTTTTTATTTTATTATATTTTAAAATGTAAATTATTCCTTTCAAAAACAATTTTACAAAAATTTTAATTATTCCAAACTTTTGCCCAGTAATGTACATTATTTAAAATAATTTTAAAATATATTTTTTTATGTTTTTCTACCTACTTTATCTACAATCCGCAGTTTCATTCTCCTTCTTCCCTTCTATCAGGTTTCACTTTTCATGCCTAAAAAGAGAAAGAGAAACGTGGTCAGTTTTCTGCATGTCACACACCTGTGTGTAAACAATAAACCAATTCAATTGACAATTATATACAGAAATAACATGCAGCACTGATGCATAACCCATTTCTCTTAACACAAACCCCATCGCGTGAGATTGACACAAGCCATGATCATTTATGAAAATACGAACCAAATGCAAATAAAGAAACAGCTTGTCCAGAGAATCACAATATTAAAACAATGTATTCTTTAATCTGACAGGAGACACACACTCATTTAATTATAGGAACCTGACACCTTTAAATCTGACCTGTTCATTTAAATATGGATAAGAATATAATGGTAAGAGATAAGTAACAATCCAATGTTTTGCTCTGAACAGCATAATGCAACAAATATTTTCAAACCGGTCATACCTCCAGGGCCTCTGTAAAGGCCATTCGCACCACATATAAGGACCGAATTACAGTATTTCAATCCAAATGATATTCACGCATGCATTGATGGAACACACATCATAATAAAGCGTGTCCGCTTGTGATGCTGGAGCGCGCGAGCCCATCTGATCCTCAGGATAACGCGTCTGATCTGCAGAATACACCGATTCTCGGCTCATCGCACCTGTGCGCTCATAGACAGTCAACAGTGGCGGTTGAACGCGATTCTTACCGACGCCTCGCGCTTTTATTATGGATGTTGTTGTATCCGCGCAGCATCATCATCATCAGTTCTTCCGCTGGCTCATTATAATCTCCGCCGAGGGAGCATGTGCGCATGCGCCGCACCTCGCGTTTACATTCCCGAAGACGCGACGCGAACGCTCACAACGTCAGCACCAAATCGACCAATCAAAACGCTCCCACACGCTCGCTCTTTGTTGAATGATGTATGATGTATGACCTCTTACCCCGTTTTCTACTGTTTTCCCATATTTTGTGAAAAATATTATTCAGTTTATATTAGAATATATATATTATAAATAAAACATATTTTTATGTTAAGAATTAAGATACAAAATACTAAGTAACAGGTTATACTATTAATTTCTTGAACATTTAAAAAATAATTCATAAATAAAAAATAAAATAAATAAGGCAATACAAACCACATGCACATTAGATCACAATTCTTGGTTTAATAAATGCAAATGTCAGATATATATATATCAAGACCTCAAGTGTCCTCACAGAACGACTTCAGCTGAATCACATATAAATGGATGGAAACTGTGTGTAAGAATGTCTTAAATTTAAAAACACTTTATTATTATTTTTAAACAGTCATTTTAGATGTTTACTTGAAGCACATAACTCATATTAGGCTATGCATTAAATAAATACAGAGTAGTATCAAAAAGATGACACGTAAATGTAAAACCAAATACACAGTAAACTGAATATCATCTTATGAGATTAATTCATTACATCACCTTGTTATATATTCATTTACAGACCATATATTCCCTCTGGTTAATACATGTACTAGATAAACATTGATAAGACAGTCTTGAGAGAACACATGCATGCAATATTTGTCAGGTGTGGTGGAAGCAAAAGGAGCGAGGACTCAGGTGCAGAGATAATGGGTACTTTAATGATAATAACAAAACAAAAATACAAACAAAACTACCCCGTAGGGGAAAACAAATGACTTGACTTGGCTGACTTGACACAAGGAGTAACACACCAGGTACATACGACAACGAAACAGCACAGGACTGGAAACACAGGGAGAATAAATAGGGAGACCAAACAAAGGAGGTAACGAGGGAGGACAGGTGGGGCAAATGAATCCAATAATCAGGTAACAAGATGGGAGGGGCTAGACAATCAACAGGAGAGCACATGGCACAAGGAAACATGCATGACAAGCCATGTGCTCACACCAAACGTGACCTGAACACAAGCACATGGCCAGAAAAACCAATCACCAGCCATGTGTTCACACAAAACTAAACATGAACACGCAGCTAATGGAAACACGTGTTCACACAAAACATGACAACATGAAAGCACACAGCTAGTGTAAAACACAAGCTGTGTGCTACACAGCACAAGACATGAAAGCACATGAAACAAGGCACAGACAAGATAAAACGGGTGTGTCAGGGCTCTGTCACAAAACCAAGAAATAGACTAGACAGAAGTGACAGAACCCTGACACTACCCCTCCTCTAAAGGACGCCACCTGGCGTCCCTAAGGAGAAACACCAAAAAAACAAGACAGGAACATGACAACTCACCAACAGACAACACAAGACGGGAAGATCAAAACAGAGACAAAGAGGGGAGGAAGGGAGGGGGGCCAAGACAGAGCCAGCATGACAGTCCAGGAAGTCTCTATAAGGGACCAGGGAGGGACGGGAGGGTTGAGCCAGGGAGGCTCAGGCGGGTCTGAAGTCCCAGCAGAGGGCCATGGCGGGACAGACCAGGCAGGCTCCAGCGGATCAGTAGTCCCAGCAGAGGGCGATGGCGGGACAGACCAGGCAGGCTTAGGCGGTTCAGGATTCCAGAATGAGGGCCAAGGTGGACCAGGCGGATCTGAATACTTGGCAGAAGGCCAGGGTGGGTCAGGCAGCAAAGACTGGGTTGGCAGGACAAGACATTCGGGTGACTCTGGGACGCCCTCCGGACTGGCAACGGGCTCTGGGACAGCCTCCTGGAGCTTGGGCGGAACCAGCCTGACTGGCAGCATGGACGGAGCCGGCAAGGCAAGGCACTTGGGTGGCGCCGGAAGGGCAAGGCGCTGGGGCGGCGCCGGAAGGGCAAGGCGCTGGGGCGGCGCCGGAAGGGCAAGGCGCATGGGCGGCGCCGGAAGGGCAAGGCGCATGGGCGGCGCCGGAAGGGCAAGGCGCATGGGCGGCGCCGGAAGGGCAAGGCGCATGGGCGGCGCCGGAAGGGCAAGGCGCATGGGCGGCGCCGGAAGGGCAAGGCGCATGGGCGGCGCCGGAAGGGCAAGGCGCATGGGCGGCGCCGGAAGGGCAAGGCGCTGGAGTGGCGCCGGCAGGGCAATGAGCCTGGGGACGGCCTCTGGACTGACAGCAGGCTTTGGAACAACCTCCGGGCCCCGTGGTAAGCAGGAAGCCTTCTTCCTTCTCCATTTCCTTGAGCGAGGCGGCGATGCAGCCTCTTCGGCCAACACTGGGGGCGCTGCAGCCTCTTCGGCCAACACTGGGGGCGCTGCAGCCTCTTCGGCCAACACTGGGGGCGCTGCAGCCTCTTCGGCCAACACTGGGGGCGCTGCAGCCTCTTCGGCCAACACTGGGGGCGCTGCAGCCTCTTCGGCCAACACTGGGGGCGCTGCAGCCTCTTCGGCCAACACTGGGGGCGCTGCAGCCTCTCCGGCCAACACTGGGGGCTCGACAGTGAAAGTGGATGGCTCTGGGAGGACCAGACTGGTTAAGACAGAGGAAGCCTTCCTTCTCTTCCTCCGCTTACGTCTGCAAGGCGATGGTGTGGAGATTGCTGCCTCTGGGGGAAATGCAGCATTCACGGCCACCTCTGGGGGAAAAGCAGCATTCACGGGCGCCTCAGGATAGGTGGCAGAAGAGGTGAACCCGTTCTTCCTCCACCCTCTCTCCGAAGGGGTCATCGGAGGACTGGGGACCTGGCAGTTTGTGAGGTAAATGGGAGGTGGGCCAAGAGGCGGAAGACCACCCTCTTCCCCACGGTTGTATACAAACCCCACAAACTGCCAGAAAGACAGTATCCCCAACATTTCCATCTCCCAGGCACTGACAGGCTCGTTCAGGCCGCTGTTAAAAATGTCTTTAAGCGCAGTGTTGTTAAGGTCAAGCCCCTCCGCAGTGATGATGAACTGGTGGGCAAACTCTTTTACTGTGGAGCCCCCTTGGCGAAGAGAAAAGAGCTTGCCATAGCGTTCCATCGTCTGACGAGTGGAGGGGCAAGGGCTGGGAGATGGAAACAAGAAGATGCCCATTCTCTGCTGAGTCCTCTGATGGCTGTTTCGTTCTGTCAGGTGTGGTGGAAGCAAAAGGAGCGAGGACTCAGGTGCAGAGATAATGGGTACTTTAATGATAATAACAAAACAAAAATACAAACAAAACTACCCCGTAGGGGAAAACAAATGACTTGACTTGGCTGACTTGGCTGACTTGACACAAGGAGTAACACACCAGGTACATACGACAACGAAACAGCACAGGACTGCAAACACAGGGAGAATAAATAGGGAGACCAAACAAAGGAGGTAACGAGGGAGGACAGGTGGGGCAAATGAATCCAATAATCAGGTAACAAGATGGGAGGGGCTAGACAATCAACAGGAGAGCACATGGCACAAGGAAACATGCATGACAAGCCATGTGCTCACACCAAACGTGACCTGAACACAAGCACATGGCCAGAAAAACCAATCACCAGCCATGTGTTCACACAAAACTAAACATGAACACGCAGCTAATGAAAACACGTGTTCACACAAAACATGACAACATGAAAGCACACAGCTAGTGTAAAACACAAGCTGTGTGCTACACAGCACAAGACATGAAAGCACATGAAACAAGGCACAGACAAGATAAAACGGGTGTGTCAGGGCTCTGTCACAAAACCAAGAAATAGACTAGACAGAAGTGACAGAACCCTGACAATATTAATATTGAAGATAGTACCATGTGGATCAGTAGTAACATTTTGCACCTTTCAACTTGGACTAAATACAAAAATAAACTTATATAATCGCAAAAGCATGGTAACATTTTCTTTCAGCTTTACTGAAAAGTCTCAAGCAAAAATAGAGATGAAAACACTTGGGTTAGGTTGTGATTGAGACAAATGATAAAATAGTGGAAATAATTTGCAGACAGTATATGCACACAGATATGAACATAACTGTACATAACAGATGATGTTCAGGACAAAATCTATATTTTAATGGTTGAACAAGCACATTCTCTAAAATATACTACACACACACACAATAATAATAATAAAGTGCAATGAAAGCAAGAGTTAGGATGAAAGCTGAGGAAAAAAATATGTAAGTGACTTTAGAACGATGTCAGCATCATTATTTTAATGTTACACAGAGATTTGCAGGTCTATTAGTAAAATCTGTTGACTTTAGCAATCTTTGTTGCATTATATGCCAACGATGACTGTTCAAAAATGGGAAAAAGCACTTCTTGAGTTTTTTCCCTGAGGTTTGCATGCCTCTAACTCAAGAAGTATTAAAGATAACTTAATATCTTTTTAGATTCTGGTTCTTAATAAACTTTTCTTTCGGTATATTCATTTTTAATGACCAATATGGTTCATTTCCATGAGATATTGAGATCTCAATATGTCTCTATGAGAAAATTGTTAAATTATACCAATTTTCAGGGGTCAAAAAGCAAACGTGGGGCACTTTGCATACAGCTGATACTTTTTTCTTTTAAAGGAACCGTATGTAAGAAATGTATTTCAATTAATAATGGCCCTGATATGTCACTAGATATTAAGAAATCATGTTAATTTCAAATAGGCTACTTATATCACTGACAACAGTAGTCCGGCCAGGATATTGTCATTTAAAAAGTGAAGTTGCAGCCCTCAACTGATGTCGATGTTTTCATGTTGTGTTTTGGTCTACACAGCTCTACAGTAATTTGAAAGTGATTGCAGTACCAGTTTTGGCCACAATCTTACATACGGTTCCTTTAAAGAGGAATGTCTAGAACATATTATTTTTAAAATAGAAATGTGTCTTGTTTTCCTTTATCAAAACAATTGCATAGAACATACCAGTCTGAGTCCCATAAATAATCTTTTTCCAAAGTTTGCATGCCGGGAATTTAAAAAGTATTAAAGATATCTCAATATCCTTTTAAATTTCAACTTATTCTTGGAGCCATATTGAGATCCCAAAATCTTAATATATTATTGGAATTAAACCATATAGGGATTTCAAAAATAAAGATACCAAAAGAAAAGTTTGTTAAGAACCAGAATCTAAAAGGATATTAAGACATCTTTAATACTTCTTGAGTTACGGGTATGCAAACTTTGGGAAAAAATTTGAAAACTGCCTTTTAACCCATTTTTGAACAGTCAACGTTGGTATATAATGCAACAAAGATTGCTAAAGTCAACAGATTTTACTAATAGACCTGCCAATCTCTGTGTAAAACTAAAACAATGATGCCGCCGTCCTTCTAAAATCATTTTTACCCCGTTGTAATTTGGCTCCAAATCTCATTTTGACCCCGCTCTACTTGGTTGATTTGACACAGAATGAACCTTTTGTTGATGTGATTGAAAATGTGTGCTTAAAAACATTGTTCTGCTAATAGATATTAGTAAATCACAGTGTTGATAATAACAACATTGGTGCCAGTGTTGTGCAAGACTCTTACTAATAAATGGATACATTTATAAATGACTGGCATAAAGGATTTAGTAATCTCTGACTACTGCTAACTGAGCTTTAGTTTACAGCAGAACAATGCATGGATTCAAACATGATTCTGCAAATATGATCATCGCTATGAATAAACAGTCCAGCTCTCTTGTTTCACTTGGGAAAAAGACATTTCTATTATTTATGTTCGATAGAAGAGAAAAATGTGTGATGTAAATGTGATTTGACTTCCATCATCCCAAATCCTGAATTCAGATCCTGATCCAGTTCAGCCAGTTCAGTTTACCAGAGATAAGACTAACATAAAAAAAAACAAAAAAAAAACGGACACTCTCAATATGATCTTGAAATGCAAAAAGCTCATTATTAAGAATATTATGAAGAAATAAACTAAAGTAATAAATTAGTACCATATAAAACAAAGGCAGAGCATTTAAAAGCCA
Source organism: Tiaroga cobitis (assembly GCA_030578255.1). Lineage (NCBI taxonomy): Eukaryota > Metazoa > Chordata > Actinopteri > Cypriniformes > Leuciscidae > Tiaroga > Tiaroga cobitis. Next base: position 4,810,402 of record CM060611.1, read on the forward strand.
AACTGATTTACACACTAAAGGCACCACAGTGGTTTCTGATACGAGCACAAACTTGCATCGCGAGGAGAAACGATTGTTGAAGACTGACCTACATCTTTACACAAAGCCAGACTCGGTTGAAACCAAACCACAGATTGTTGTTAATGTTACTATGGTGACCAGGGTGGGTAAACAAAGCGCAGTTTCCCCCGAGACGCCCAGCGGCTGTAAATGACTTTCTCCGTGATGAAGCGATGGCCGCCCCTCTTGGCGTGTTCATGAGAGCGGTACATGCGGCACTCGCCCACACGGGACGGCTCGTAGTAGTGGTACGGCACGAACGAGTGGTTGGCGAGACTATAATCAAGCCAAAGCAGAGAAGTTAGTGGACTGCATTATGATGAGAAATTTCATTTTTAAAAAAGAGACCTGGACGAATGCAGGAAAGCTTAGAAATGTTGCTGACATGGTCATATTCAAGCCCACAGGATGTCGATGTCAATCAGTAAGATTGTGAAATATGATTACAATTTAAAATAGCTGTTTTCTATGTGAATCTATTTTAAAATGTAATTTATTCCTGTGATCAAAGCTGAATTTTCAGCATCATTACTCCAGTCTTCAGTGTCACATGATCATTATTAATATGACTCATTATATTAATTTAATTATTATTGCTTTTTTTATAATAATTGATCAATTTGAAATAATTGTGCCTATTTATATACCATATGTATGTATAATAATTGATTCAATTAATGTACACTTCAAAATATGAATCTGTCACATAGTATATTGGACTATAAAAACATTGATAAATACATACGTAATTGTAAATTCTACAGAACATTAATTCAGTAAATTGTTTTCTGTATAGGTGAGGAAGTTGTTTGTGACAAAACATACATAATGAATTACATTAATCTGATCATTAATTTTACATAATAGTGCCTTTATACTGTATATATATAATACACTTAATAATTTAATTTATATTCACTATAAATCTATTGATTACATAATATACTGAGCTTTAAATACACACGTGTAAAAACTGCAAACAAGTCTAGTAATCCTTTAAATTGGTTTCTGTACAGGTAAGATGGAATTGTGTGTGTATATATATATATATATATATATATATATATATATATATATATATATATATATATATAATGTCAGATCTAGAATGAAGTGACTTTAACACTTTTTTTTAAAGTGACATAATTACATGTTACTACATGTATACTAGCAGTGAATTATGTATAATTACAAGTAACTAACCCTAAACCAAACACTAACCATAACCGTAACTTTATAGTAAGTACATTTAGTTGTTTATTATGTAACTGTCACCTTAAAATAAAGTGTAACTGAAATGACCCTAACTATTGATCTTTTATTTTAATTTAGTTGATTTTCCTAACAATGAAACTCAAACAACTGAACTCACCTGCAGTAAGAGCCGTCAATCATTCCGTAAACCAGAACACTGTCACACACCTCGAGAGACAAAATCATGGTAAAAAACCCTGTACTGAGAAACGCCCCCGATTTCATCCTGAGAGAGACAAAGAGATCACATTATTTAATAATATAATAATATGGTAATCCAATTACTTTCTCACATCATATAATAGGGGGAAACTGACCTATTTTTGCCCGTTTCGTTTTGAAACACGGCGTCACAGTCCTGAACCTTTTCTTTGGTGACGGTGTAGATGTGTGTACGTGGATGCTTCTTGGCCAGCCTCACTAATGCATTGAAGATTTTCCCCTTTCCATCCTGCCTCATGTTTTTCTCAGGGCCCCAAACGACGTATCTAGTGTCCGCCTCTCGCCCAAAGAAATATCCCTGCTGGCGTAGCAGGTGTGGCACGCTGGTGTGGGAGACGACACGCAGACTGGTCCTGTTCCCCACATCAGCCTCGTAGCCCACGGTGGGCGCTGCGTTCATCCGGATCACACAGTCCTGCTGGTCGACCTCTTGACCCCGTCCACCGCCCAGCATCTGCCCAGAACTGGACACCACGGCACAGCGGCCGCAGCGGAAGTCCAGCAACTGAAGGCGGATACAGAGTGTTAAAAAAATGCATTATATGAGCAAAAGCATGTGTATAGTTTTTAACTGAATTGTATAACCACTCAAAGGTGTAACGCAACTTACATACGAAGGTGAGCGAGTGTTGGGATGAACCCTCACGTAACCACGCAGACCTGTCTTCATGGCAAGCCCAGTCCTCATCACATGATTGTACCATAGCAGCAGACACACCGAGAGGAGGAGGAGGCAGATCCAATGAAACCTCTGAGGGATGAAGAGACACGTGAGCTTCATCCAGACAGAGTCAATAATAAACCATTTCCCAGTCATACTATGGGATATGAAAGCAATACCACGGATTTCATTTCCTATTGAGGCTGAAGCTCCAACCCAGGTGCTCAACTGGGGAAGAAGCAGTCATTTTCCTGAGAAAATATGGAAGAAAAATTACTCTAATTCAATCAATAATTCAATTAAATGACAGTATGCTCAGTGCGATCAATAACCTTTTATTATTAATATCTACTGTAGGAAACCTGCTGACATCATGATAAACATCACAGCCGAACGGCAAATTTTACAAAGACACCAATAATCACATGCAGCCGCTTATATAATGGTTTTATGTGCCTTAAATGTAATCGGTAATCAATATATAGAGAGATTGAACACAATAAATAACCACATAAGTAGCTGTAAGATTAGCCTTCTCACATTTTTCTTCGGCACGCTGATATTTACGTTCCCACAGGGAAACGCTGCTGTAACTTTAGTTCCGCTTGTGAGTGTGATGATACCTGGATGATACTGTAGCATGTCCTGCAGGCATAATAATAATAATAATGATATTGACAATAATAACAATAAATATAGTGTAAATGACTTATAGACATATTACTTGAGGGGGGGGCAAATACTTTTATTTATTTATTTATTTATTTATTTATTTTTTACGAGACATAACGTTTTTGGTAAATATTTCAAATTTTAGAATAAAAGAATAACCGTTTTCAATGTATCATCATCAGATTCCCATTTTCATGGTAACTGATAAAATACTATATTACTAACTTACGGGTATTGGTAACGTTACTACTGTAAGTAAGAATAATAAAATATCGTTTTGTCATTTTGGACCAAGTACTACATATTTTATCATTCAATGTACATTAAACGTAATCGTAATATTTTTTATATTGTCAATAAAGTATTATTATTATTATTATTATTATTATTATTATTATTATTATTATTATTATTATGTACGGTACAGTCAAATGTCGGTTTAATAGAATAAAGCTGGAGAGTAAGAGTCGCGTCGCGACTGTTGATGTCATTGGATAATCAACGCTTTGCGTCCCTGCCTCCTCTTTCCTGATTGGTTACCACTGAACCATGTAAAGCCGTTATACGTTTTTTCCGCTGTCGCTCAAATCTCTGCCCCGCCCACCAGGAAATCACACGTTAGTGTGTGCAATGCGGAATGAAAATGTCCTTCCAACCAGGAGAAAGTGAGTGTGGGCTACTTTTCAGTATTTCACTTTTAATATTGCAATTAAATCTGCTATTATGTGTCTGATCTGATCTCTGCTTTAAGCATGTATTAATGTTTATATGACTGGCACACAGTCCTAAAAGAGCCTAGTGTATGAGTGTTGAGCTAAGCTAATGTGCTGCTGGTGTCTAAGGACATGGAAACATACAGGGCCAGTTTATTTATTAATCAGTATAAATACAGTAAGAATGATCAAATCAGCAAATAATAATGGAATAAATCACCTTAAAATAAACCGGTTTTTACCTGTCTATGTGATTCTGTAGTTGCCAGTGACTCCTGATATTGATATATGATGTAGTTGCAGGGTTTGTTGATTTCACATCATATACCTTTATATTTCTGAGAAAACTGATTCATCAAGAACCACTTTTATAATGATTCATAGAATTATGTCTTGAACTGTCACACATGGCAGATGAAGGGGCGTGTGATTTGCTTAGACTTGCTGCATAAATGTGTTTGTAATTAATGTATTTCTGAATCTGTTCTTTATTTTAAAGTCTTATTTTAAAGTTATCTATCTATCTATCTATCTATCTATCTATCTATCTATCTATCTATCTATCTATCTATCTGTCTGTCTGTCTGTCTGTCTGTCTTTCTGTCAATGTATCTATCTCTCCCCCATTTTATAGTAATGAAAATTCATATTTTTAAAATAATGCCGAAATCTTTAATATAGAAATATGCTTCATTTTCTTTATGCAAAATATAATTTCTTCCTTCCATGCGTATATGACCCGGGCATGTTCCTGACAATTTTTGTGAGATTCACCCTATTACATAGTGTCACGGTGTGGGTTTTGGTTTTTGTTCCTTGTTGTCTGTCATGTGTTTCCCTGTCTTTTCATGTTTAGCTGGTCCCCGTTAGGTTTATTAGTCTCCCCAGGTGTCTCTTATTAACCACGCCCCCTTGTTATCTTGTTTAGCTTGTTTGTCTGTGTATTTATTTGTTTCAGTTGTTTGCTGTAGGTTGTTGTTTAATGTTTGCTGTAGATGTTCCTTGTTCCTGTCCTGAGTTCCTTGTGATGTAATTTTCCCTGGATTACCTGTTTGTTTAATTAAAGTGCTTGCTATTGGATTCACTCTCCGCTTCATCCTTGCTGCATCATAACACATAGAGACCGATTATTATATTAGATATTTATAGTTCTTTTATTGTAGCGTCTGAATGCCATAATATGATGTTTCTATCTAACTTACATTTCATTGTGCCAGTAGTGACACACGTTTTGTATATGGCGTGTTTCAGTCTGTTATTATAAGCAAAGCTTCTAATCTAAACCACTATAATGATATGATGTGTTTTGGTCTAAAAGGCAATGGAAATGTGTAACTCTGCAACACTGCGACGTGTAATTCCAAGCTCTGTTCGTGGATGAGTCCCGCTGATCTCCAGTCAGTGTCACGACCAGCCTAGAGGCCAGAACTGAGTCCCTGCCGGGAGCGAGTCGGATGTGAGCGCGTCTGCAGGAGCTGAGATGTCATTCAGAAGTGCAGAGGGCATGTCCATCATGCAGGCCTTGGCTATGACCGTGGCTGAGATACCGGTGTTCCTGTATTCCACCTTTGGACAGGTGAACACCTCTGTTTATCTGATCATACGCCACACAGCTGCTCAATACATACACTGCTACTCTATATACACGCTGATGCCACAGTGGTCTTCCCCTTTATACTGTCTGCTAATGAATAAAAGTGAAAAAATGGACCTATTTATCACTCACAGTGTCTATTAACTACTACTACCACCCAAGCATTGTTGCTATCTTCTTCGAAAAAAAGTAAATATCTATTTTTCTATCTATCTTTTTCAGAATTTGACCAAAATTTAGATTTTGAAGGGTCTAAAAAGAGTTGATATATTTTACGCAGAGTTGTCAACTATAAATGAAAGTTTTGCCGCTCTAATGACATAAAATGAAGCATGCAAAACATGATAATGTTGTTCATATTTAGTACATTAAAAAATATGCAAAGACCCCATTTTAAATAAACAGTTGCAGATTGATTCATATTGTACAATTGTAGATTTCAAACAGTTATTTTAGTATTATTGAAAGAATTTTTTTATATTTTGAAATGGCTTATACGGTATTTTAATAATATTACTTTTAAAAATTGAAAAAAGTTTTCTTTTCAGTTTATGTTTTACTAATTTTGCTTTTTGTTTTTGTCATTTTTATTTAGTTTTTGCTTAAAATTTTTTTTTATCCAGCTATTATTAATTTATTTTTATTTCAGTTTTATGTTTGTTTGTTGTTGTGATTTTAGTACTTCAACTTCAACTTAGTTCAGTTAATTTCCAAGGCAATGTTTTTTTTTACTTTCATTTAGAAATTTTGTTTAATTTAGGTTTTTAAGTTTAAGATTTTAAATATAATCGTTCTATCTTATTTTATTTCAGATTTATTTCAATTACCAAAAATAGTTTTAGTTTAACAATAATAACACAGATTTTTCCATGTTGTTACACTTAATGAAACAGAAAAGATTTATTTATGCAGTTATTCTTGGATTGTCATTCCCTTTCCCCAGGCTAAGAAACATTTGGATTAAACGGATTAATAATAATCTGCTTTAGTTTGTTGATGTTTTCAGTCATTTTGAGTACAGTAGTTTCTTTTTTTGAATAATGAATGCAAAGCGAAAACAGCAAATAACTGATTCTTGTTCCCTCCTTTTCTCTTTTTCCATTCTGCTATCTCTAATTCCTCAGTCTATATTCTCTCAGCTGAAGTTGAGCCCTAATCTGAAGAAGGTTCTGTTCGCGACTGCACTGGGAAGCGTCGCTCTGGCACTGACCGCACATCAGTTAAAGAGACGGGGCAGGAAGAGGAAACAGGTGGTGGGTAAAGAAGCACAGAAACCTGTGGGCATCCCAGATCAGCTGCTCCGAACCAGCCGGCCGGCCTCGCTCAAGAGAGGTGAGGATGTCCGCATATTTTGCTTTTATATGTTATTCACTTTTATAGTATTGACATTTTTTTAATGTTCATAATTCTATATCATAACATAAAATGTGATATTGCAATATCACACGAGTAACGAGCGCTATATCAAACGAGTGATGTTTTTGTCCCGAATAGCATGAGTGTTTTATACAACAGTTCAATAAATAAGAAGTTAATATTGTGTTATATTTTAGACGGTTCAATGGCCCATTCATAAAGAGAGCTATTCCTGAATGTTGAATGAATCAATGAATGAAGTACTCAAAGATTTACTGCCACCAACTGGCAGTTTTAGTATTACTTCATTCTTCATTACTTCATTCATTTGCCCAAAAATGAAAATTCAGTTTATCTACATTTACTCACCCTCGTTTTGTTTTGAACTCGTATGACTTTTTTTCTTTTGTGTAACATAAAAGAAGATATTTTGGCGAATGTTGATAACCAAAATGTTTTGGTCTGTAAATATATCTAATACCAGTTGAGATGCAGCAGCTGAAAAAAACAATCTTGGCCGTTGTAGACTAAAAGTTTGTTGAATGATAAATTCTGTGTTGCTAATTTATTAAGTAATTTTTGTAATGTCTATATTTTTCTTTTCTCATTTATCACAATAATAACTTTAAATTATCTTTTTTTGCGGGTTAATTTCTCAGCCAAATTTAATGTGCAATTAATCGGCACATCGTGTAATTATTTAGATAAAAAAAAATGTAATCGCTTGACAATCCTAATACATTTTAGTCAGGGTTTCTTGCACCAAAAACAGTTGTACATTTTTTGTTTGTGACCATTTTTATCAGGCTACTTTGAGTGAAAGTGAGAAAATGATTGTATACTAAATCTTTTATTAAAAAAAATCTTTTATTTTTCATGGTCACCTGTAAAATGCTATACAAAAAACATGAATATTTTTTTCTTTTTGCTTTCATATGTTCATCATCTGTCTTCAGGTCCGGCTCCAGGTCGGCAGATGATGAGTCCCAGCACCCGCAGTAATGACACGCTCAGCGGCGTCTCGTCTCTCGCACAAAGCAAACACTCGAGCTCTTCACACAGCATCGCCTCTGTGCGTAAATCTCACCAACGCAAGGATTGTCTACCTGTTTATTTGTCAACAAAACTGCTGCTTTTTAACCGTTTGGTTTGAATCTGCCTCAGATGCGAGTCCCCTCGTCTCCCAACCAATCAGTGAACACTGGGATGCCGTGGGAGGCGGAGCCTGTGGCAGAGGAGGCGGGAGGCGGAGAGGATGCCAATGCTGAGAACCTGTATCTCATGGGTAATGGAGTATAGTCTTGTGAACTATTGTATTGTCTTCCATTCTGCATACTTTCTTACATGCTACACTACGGTTCAAGTAATAAATTCAGCAAGGAGGCATTAAATAGATCTAAAGTCACAGTAAAGCCATTTATAATATTACAAAAAATTCTATTTCAAATAAATGCTGTTCTTTTGAACATTTTATACATTAAGAAAAATCCTGAAAAATATCAGTTTCCATAAAATTTGTATATTAACACTAACAGTTTGTTTGTAAAATGTGTTTGTGCATCTTTCTTTACAATAAATGACACTTGTCATTCTTATCTAATGCAATGACATTCAGAGACTTTTAAGTGTTAATAAATATACTACCAAACACAAGTTTGGGGTCAGTGAGATTTTTTTATAAAGAAATTAATACTTTTAGCCAGCATGGATGCATTAAATTGATCAAAAGTAAGAATAAAACATTTATAATTTTGCAAACGATTTCTATTTCAAATAAATGCTTCGTAAAAATATGAAGCAGAACAACTGTTTTCAACATTGATAATAATCAGAAATGTTTCTTGAGCAGCAAATCATCATATTATACTGATTTCTGAAGGATCATGTGACACTGAAGACTGGAGTAATGATGCTGAAAATACAGCTTTGATCACAGGAATAAAATACACTTTACAGTATATTCAAATAGAAAACGCTTACACAATTCACAGTATTACTGTATTTTTGATCAAATAAACGCAGCCTTGGTGAGCAGAAGAGACTTCTTTTAGTGTAGAGCTGATGTTGGTCTTCTTTCGTCTCTTCCTCTTGCAGGTATGGAGCTTTTTGAGGAAGCCCTTCGGAAGTGGGAACTGGCTTTAAACATCAGACACAGAGATCATTCCGGTGCATCTGGCTCCAGCAGTCTCGCCCCGCAAGGGTCCGAACTTGTTGAGCGTCATTCGGTAAATTTCATAAACATTACATAACCCAGTGGGTATTGGTGTCAAAATCAACGTCAAAAAACAGGTCAAATATGCAAATCAAATTGACGTCAAAACCAATCCATGACATTGATTTAATGTAAACTGAATGTCAAACATATTGACCTGCATATACATAAACCAATTTCAGTGTGGGTATTAACTTTCTCTTTTCACCTAATTGACCCTTCGCAGGGAGCTTGATTGACAGGTGATCTGACCAATCATACTTCGCCATCCGCCATTTTGTCTGACAAAGCAGTCAGGAGAGTTAGTAGATTAACATGGGAGGATTTGAACTTGATAAAACGGAACAACATTCCTTCTGATGTTCATTCATGTTTATTTGATGCTATAAATGAACTAGAAGGAAGAGATGATCGGATCACGAGCAGCTTTAACTGATGCTCTACAGCGATCTGTCACGACACATTAAAGAGTCACAAAACGGTATTAATTGTTTCAATTTCTTTAAAAAAAAAGACCAAATTTGAAAGGTGAGACTTTGTTTAATTTGTTTAATATCAAAAGTAACCGAAAAGTAACCTGGTCTGTCCTGTCTGTCAGCATGTTGTCAGTCCGCGATGTATTTTTCACTGCGTGAGAACATGGTGTGTGTGTGAGAGCAGCGTAGCTTGTCGGACATGGCGACAGTAACGAAGGGGGGCGGGTCTTTGCGAACGGTCAATTACCACTGGAAGACATCGCCTTTCAAACTGACCTTGAAATGATATGCAATATCTTGATCAAGTCTTGACTAACTCGTAAACATACTAACGATCATGTGTTCATCTCACTCCCTTCTTCACTGAGTGATTCCTGTTCAATTTGATTTTCAGCCTGAACTTCATAATCATGAGTTTGCGGAGAAGCTGGAATCTCTGCTGCACCGAGCCTATCATCTTCAGGAAGACTTCGGCAGCACCATCCCGCCGGACAGCCTGCTCGCTGATCTGGGTCAGACGCGCACAAACACAGGCATACAGGGTTGCCAAAGGTCTTTCGTCTAATGCTCTTACACCAAATAAAAAGACACCTTAAAGGTACAATATGTAGGATTTTTGCAGTAAAATATCCAAAAACCACTAGGCCAGTGTTATATATTTTGTTTAGTTGATTACTTACAATATCCCAAATGTTTCAAACTATTTGTAAATCGAGAGAAAATTGCGATTTTTAACCAAGGAAACGGGGCGTGTGAGCAGGGGTGAGGGGTCGCCAGTCAATGGCGTCATATCCGCGTTAGCCTCGATTTCCGCCAGGTTTGACCTCGTACTGCGTTATGCCCGTTATGCCTAGAAGGACGCTCACACTGTTGTTGTTTTGTTCAAACATTATGGACCATGGCAAGCAGACTTTGAGACAAAAAGAGGACTAAAACGAAGATCAACATCTTTGGAGATGCCGAGAGCTCCACGTCCGCGACTAACTTAAACTTGACAGAGTGTTGCATGTTACTTTATAAGACAGGTGAGCAAATGCACATAAAACTAATCAATGTTATTTAGTTCAACATGATGAAATGTTAGAATATGATCTGTATGTTATTCTTATGTTGGTCTAGCTTAACGTATTTAGTCTCATACAGCCAACAAACAACCTAACTAACAACATTCAACACACTCAAATGCAGTTTAGTGTGATAGTGTAACTGTTAGAGCACGTGAAACAGCGCTGCGTTACCTCAAGTTTAATTCCTCTAATAAACTGATCTGTGTGAGTATTAATTCATCACTTGCATGTAGTTCGGTAGAATGAAATGTCCTTATTCCTTTATATCCGCGGGACTCGCGTTGCGTGTGGCGCTGGTAACGTTATACGTCTAGCAATCGCCCCCTGCTTCATACCACAGTCATGTTAAAAACATCAATGTATTCACTCATCCATAAAAGATCCATCAGCTTGACGACAAGATCCATAATTACACTTAATGCGGAATATAGCCTACGTCATCAATATACGCCTTTGTTAGCGACCCCTGGTGGCGAAAAATCCTGCATATTGTACCTTTAAAATAAATCTGCTCGTAGGGTTTTCACACCAGCATGGGACTTGATTTGTTCAAAAAAAAAATGTATCGATTGAACTCGTATGAAGCACCAAGATCAGATTGCTTCCCGCACTTTGCAGTGTGTGATCGATATTAGAGCTCTACTGTGCGTTTGTATTGCAAAAGAGAAGTAGACGCAGGAATTTAGACTAAAATATGCATATTGATGTAACATAAAATATGCTCAAGAAATAATTTTTAACTTTAATCTTAATAAAGATTCATTTTTTATCTGTAATTAGTGAAGAATGAGTGTAGTGATTTTAAAAACTGTGGACAAACAAGTTGTATATTGTAACACAGGTAACAGTTTACAATAAGGTTTCATTTGTTAAAATGAACAAACATTGAAAAACACTTAATAATATTAGTCAATGTTAACCTCAACATTTACTACTACATTTTTTAAATCTAAAGTTGTATTTACTAATGCTAATCATTTACTCACCCTTATGTTGTTCCAAACCTGTATGGGTTTCAATAAAGAAGATATTTTGAAGAATGTTGGTAAAAGCAGACAGTTGACGGTAGCCATTATCCAGCGTATGGATAATTTACAGTATTAAGATTTACATTTACATTTATTCATTTAGCAGACGCTTTTATCCAAAGCGACTTACAAAGGAGAACAATAGAAGCATTTAAGCTAACAGTAGGACAACAATACGCAAGTGCCATAACCCCTCTGTTTAATTTTAATTTTATTTTAATTTTTTAAATAGAATAGAAGAGAAGAGAAAAGAGAAAGTGTTAGTACTACTGAATCAAGTGCTGCTGAAAAAGATTCGTCTTCAGCAGTTTCTTGAAAGTGGCTACAGACGCTCTGGTTGAGTTAGGCAGATCATTCCTCCAGCAGGGAACAGTCATGGTAAAGGTCCGAGAAAGAGATTTTGTGCCTCTTTGAGATGGTACCACAAGACGACATTCGTTAGCAGAGCGCAAGTTTCTGGATGGCACATAAGTCTGAAGTAATGAGTTTAGGTAAGAGGGAGCAGTGCCAGTGGTTGTTCTGTAGGCAAACATCAGTGCCTTGAATTTAATGCGAGCGGCAACTGGCAACCAGTGCAATTGTGTGAGGAGAGGAGTGACGTGGGCACTCTTCGGCTCATTAAAGACTACTCTGGCTGCAGCATCCTGGATCAATTGTAGAGGTTTGACAGAGCAAGCCGGAAGACCAGCCAGGAGAGCATTACAATAGTCCAGTCTGGATAAAACAAGTGCTTGGACAAGGTGTAGTGTTGCATGCTCTGTAAGGAAGGGCCTGATCCTCCTAATGTTTGTGCAAGGCAAATCTGCAGGACTGGGCAGTTCTCATTTCAACTGATCATCAATTACAACCCCAAGGTTCCTAGCTGACCTTGACGGAGTTATGAATGACGAGCCTAGCTGAATGGAGAAGTTGTGATGAAGTGGTGGGTTGGCCGGGACCACAAGTAGCTCTGTCTTCGCAAGGTTTAGTTGAAGGTGGTGATCCTTCATCCAGCCAGAAATGTCTGTCAGGCAGGCTGAGATACGAGCAGCTACCATCGGATCGTCAGGCTGGAATGAGAGGTAGAGTTGCGTGTCATCAGCGTAGCAATGATAGGAAAAGCCATGTTTCTGAATCACAGATCCTAGTGATGTCATGTAGATGGAGAAGAGGAGTGGTCCAAGCACTGAGCCCTGAGGCACCCCAGTAGCTAGATGTTGGGTCTTAGATGCCACACCTCTCCACGACACCCTAAAGGACCTACCTGAGAGGTAAGACTCGAACCATTGGAGTGCAGTTCCCGAGATGCCCTTTGTCTTTAGGATTGACAGGAGGATCTGGTGGTTAACTGTGTCAAAAGCAGCAGACAGATCCAGCAGGATGAGGATTGAGGATTTGGAAGCTGCTCTTGCCAGTCTCAGAGCTTCAATTACTGAGAGCAGGGCAGTCTCAGTTGAGTGTCCGCTTTTGAAACCAGACTGATTGTTGTCCAAGAGGTTGTTCTGTGTAAGAAAGGAGGAGATCTGGTTGAAAACAACTCGTTCAAGTGTTTTTGCGACAAATGGAAGAAGAGATACCGGTCTGTAACTAGTTAGATGTGCTGGATTTAGATGGGGTTTCTTAAGCAGTGGGGTTACTCGAGCCTGCTTAAAAGCTGTGGGAAAGGTACCAGTGTGAAGAGAGGTGTTTATGATGTGCGTGAGTGTAGGTACAACTGAGGAAGAAATGGCTTGAAGTAGATTAGTGGGGATAGGATCAAGCGGACAGGTAGTAGGGCGATTGGAAAGGAGGAGCTTAGAGACTTCCGCCTCTGAAAGTAGAGAGAAGGAGGGTAGAATGTGTGCGTTTGTTGGTAAAATGTGTGTGTCAGTTTGTGGATTGGTAAATTGGCCGCTGATGGTGGTTGTTTTTTCTATGAAGAATGTGGCAAAATCGTCAGCTGTTAGGGTTGATGGAGGAGGAGGGTTAAGAAGAGAGGAGAAGATTTTGAAAAGCATGCGAGAGTCAGAAGAATTGAAAATTTTGTTGTGATAGTAAGCCGTTTTAGCAGTAGAGATATTAGCAGAGAAGGAAGAGAGGAGGGATTGATAAAGACCCAGGTCTGTCGGATCTTTCGATTTGCGCCACTTCCTCTCTGCACCCCTGAGTTTAGTACGATGTTTGCGGAGAATATCAGATAACCAGGGGGCAGAGGGTGTGGCGCGGGCTGGCATGGAGGAAAGGGGACAGAAGTTGTCCAAGCAGGATGTTAAAGTGGAGAAAAGAGTATCAGTTGCACTGTTAGTATCTAGTGTTGAGAGCTGATCAGGTGGAGGAAGTGTGGATGAGACCAAAGAGGATAGGTGAGAGGGTGAAAGTGAGCGTAGGTTCCGTCGAAAGGTGACCTGTGGAGGAGTGTGTGTTGTGTTCTGAGGCAGGTTGAGAGTGAGGAGGAAGTGATCTGAGGTGTGCAGTGGAGTGTATTGTCCGTAGAGCAGTAGCGCGTGTAGATAAGGTCCAATTGGTTACCTGATTTGTGAGAAGCCACAGTAGATACTAGTTTGAGGTCGAATGATGCAAGCAGGGTGTGGAAATCGGCAGCCTGAGGTTTTTCTAGGTGGATGTTGAAGTCTCCAAGAATTACAAGAGGAGTACCATCTTCAGGGAAGGATGAGAGTAGCACGTCAAGCTCCTCCAAGAAATTGCCAAGTTGACCTGGGCGACGATATACAACTACGAAATGGATTTTAATAGGACTAGTGATGGTAATTGAATGTGATTCAAATGAGCTGTTGTCATGAGAGATGAAGATGAGATGAAGTTAATTCTAACTTCAAGATGAAGTTAGAAATTAAATTATTGGATCATAATTGAACAATGTGTTTAATTCAGTCATCAAATCTCACTCCAGCCAGGCAACAAAAGTTGGCAACCCTGCTTTATGTCCCCTGTGTGCTGATTTGAGCTTACTTAACGAAGTAGTTTGTGTGCAGAGAGTGAAGGAACGCTGATTCTGCCCACAGTGGGAAACTCCCATCTGATCCGGGACGACGATGCCACGACAGTCACGTCGGACGACTCGTTCTTCTCTGCCGCTGAGGTCAGGACACAGGGACATACACACACACACACGGGTGTTAACAGACACGTGCAAGTTCTCCTGCATGTATATGATGTCACTTCCTTCTTTGTGTCTGTAGTTGTTTGAGACGTTCTCACTAGAGGACACGTATCATCCGCTGAAGCCGGCAGCTCTGTACGAAGAAGCATTAGGTTTAGTGAGAGATGGAAATGTGACATGCAGATCACTGAGGTAGTGTATACTACACACTGCATATTAATAACAAATACTGCACACTGGCACCTTGAACCCTAAAATATATAAAGTTGTATATATGTTATATCCCACTTAATATCTGTGTACATACAGTAAGCTCATGTAAAGCGATATATACTATATAGAAAATCTCAACTGCTTGACTTTTATTGCAAACTGTAACTGTATCATCGCCCAGCTCTTTATATAAAGTTGGATATATATATCCAAGTTAATCCGCATGTATACTCGCGTAAATCACTACAGTTTGCTCACGTAAATCAATATATAATCTATGTATCGAATCACCCAACTCTTATTTGCTAAAGGTATGAAGATATTAAGATATAAACATGATTTTCTGTAAAGCTGCTTTGAAACAATATGTATTGTAAAAAAAAAAGCTAAAGAAATACATTTGACTCGACTTAAAAAAATATTAAAAATAAGTATTTTCCTCCCTCAGTAACTGTTGAAAATGTTGAATCTTAAAAAGTCACAAAATGAGTTGTGAATAAATAATTTTATATATCAATACGCCCAGTTTCTGTTAATAAAATAAATTGCTGCCCTTCACAATACATGCTAATGAATGCATAAAACAATGAATATTGATATCCTAAACCCAGCACTCCATATGCATTGATTCTAAAATGAGACGGGACCGAGTGTGCTACTGCACGTATTGTACAGATGTTCCCCTCACACATTCTCCTCTGGGATTTGAGGATTTCTATGTTCGCTCAGGGAGCAAGGGCTGATGGGAACACTCACTCTCTGTTTTACAGAACTGAACTTCTGGAGTGTTACAGCGATCAGGACTTCCTTGCCAAACTGCACTGCGTTCGACAGGCCTTCCAGGTCAGCACACTCTCACACATGATCACACACACACACACACACACGGGAACGGGGCTGTTGGTGAGATCTGTGTGTGTTTGTTGTATCTGTAGGTGCTACTGCTGGATGAGAGACACAGAATGTTCTTCATGGAAACAGGGAAGCGGATGATATCTGGACTCCTGGCCAAAGCCAACAAGGTGCTTTTAAAAATGATTTAAAAAAAAGAATTCTGATGCAGATTAAACTTAAAGCAATGCTTTTCATAAACAATTTTTGTTATACTCGTTGAAACTCTCTTCACATCCTGATAGCTCTGCAAAGTTACAAAGTCCCTCCAGCGGGAGTTATTCTCTATATCAGTGTCACTGTTTCTGAATCTCTTCCAGGGAATGAACATGTTACAATATTCCTCAATTTAAAGGGCACCTATTATGGCATTTAAAATGTTCCTAATATTGTTCTGGGAGTCCCCAACAAGAGTTTTACATGCATGCAATGACAAAAACCACTTTTGTTGTCTTATAATATGCATTTATTTTTACCAGATTTGCTCACCGACTCCCAAATGATTCGTTCAAGGACTCATTTTTCCAAACCGCTCCTTTGCGTGACGCTAATCTGCGGTGATTGGTCAGATGACCCAATCAGTTATTGTTTGCGTTAGCCCAACGCATACACATATTGATAAAGCACTGCAGTTCTACAGTACGCTCTATTCTTTATGACAACTCCAAAAACAACGACATACATTTCACATATTTAAAAAAAAATTGACATTGGAGACCTAGAAGCTGCGCTGAGCGTAACTTACACAACACACACAAATACTTATTGAGCATGCTACAAAACACATAAAAGCAACAATTATTAATAATACTTACAGGTTGTGATTCGGAGGAGGAAGCTGATCCAAATAAAATTGGTGCTGAACCTTCCTTCAATATCAACCGGCTCGCGAATCCACACTTGAAAGCATTTATGTTTGTAAAGCAATCGTCATTAAAATGACGCGAACAGCACAAGGTTCGGCCTATACTTGTGTGGTATAGTTGTGTATATGAACTGTAGCCAGTTAGTCTTCACATGCTCGTCGCTGGGCAGTGAACAAAGGTCGCTTTTGATTCGCACTTCAGAACACAGCGTCTTGTTGTCGACATGATGTTTTCAAGTTTGCCCTGGTGTCTGCGCGCGCAATGAGTGGGCGTATCTTATTCAAATAACTTGTCAAGTTGACGTCATCTAGATAGAGAAAAGCATCGTTCGTCTATCGATTCATATCAGCGACTCAGAGTCGACTCTTACTTTTGAGAGACAATAACTTTGTATACGGTGAACTTTCATATTTAAAACTTTGCAGGATGTTTTCGTTCACTTAGATCTATGTTACACACTACATGAAAGGTCATTTTCAAAATTCCATAATAGGTGCGCTTTAAATAATTCATACACAGAATAAAGGGGCGAGGCCTGGTTTAGTTAGTTAGTAGTGTGTTGAAACTGGTGGCATTTTCCAAACAGACTGGAAAAGCTTGACCAATCACAACACACTGCTCCAGCCGACCAATCAGAGCACACTGTGCTTTTCAGAAGGAGGGGCTTCATAGAGACAGGAACTAAACAGAGCGTTATAGTAGAGCCCAAAAACAAAATCAACACTTTGTAAAAGTGCATAATAGGTTCCCTTTAACTGTAATGTGACATTTTTTAATGAAACTGAAAATACAGTGGTTAATAATTTAGGTATGTAATAATGCATCTATGTAATTCATGAGAAGTATGATGTGATATTATTGGTTATTATTATTATTATTATTATTAACCAATTGACAGAAAGGAAAGTTGTTTCAGAAGTGGGTAAAGTTACTACACTTTGATGAAAAATGATATACAATTTATAAATTATATTAAAAAATAACACGCGTTTATGATTTGTGCACAATAAAACTAGAGACTGTAATTAATAAAGTAAAAACAGTAATTTTCAAATTTTATGGCTGGATTTTTTTATTTGAAATGAAGGTTTTGTCATCTGATCTTGAATGTGTTTGAATGTTTAGAGTCCAAAGGCGTTTCTGGAGAGTTATGATGAAATGTTGCAGTACACGCAGAGAGAAGAGACGTGGCCAGTCACCAAGATGGAGCTGGACGGACGAGGGGTGTGTCTTATTTTCTCTTAATTATCTGTCTGTGTGTGGGTGTGTGTGTGTGTGTGTGTGTGTCTGTCTGTGTCTGTCTGTCTGTCTGTTGAAATTTTTAACTAAAATAAGTTTATTTCTAAAAAATAATAATAATAAAAATGCATAACAAAACTACCAAACCAAACAATAATATAAAAATAAAAGCTAATTCTAAATATTAATAAATACTACAATAGTATATAAATGATACTAAAATAACTTGACTTCCTGGCTCTTTGTTTAGACTTACAGAATTCTGACCTTTGACCTTTGATTGTGCTCTAGGTGGTCTGTATGAACTTCTTTGACATTGTGCTGGACTTCATCCTGATGGATGCGTTTGAAGATCTGGAAAGTCCTCCGTCTTCTGTGGTCGCGGTTCTGAGGAACCGATGGCTCTCGGATAGTTTCAAGGAGACGGTACGAAAACGTTAGAGCTCGAGTCCAAACATATTGAATCTACACAATTGAAAATAAAGGTTTTGTTTAGAACCAAAAAAGGAGCATGGGATAAAATCTTAAGTGCCACAGAGAAGTTTTCAGGAACAATCTATGTTTTGGTGCTTTACAGAACCCAGAAAACAATATGCATATCTGAACGACCTATAATAACCCTTTTTAACCAAGAACCATATAACAACCCAAGAATCCTAAAAAGTCAATCACTGGTTCTTGATAAGAAGGGGGTTATTTGCTGAAACTAAGACACAATTCGAATATTGGTAAATTCTATACATTTCGATTTTTGGGAGGTTTCCCTTTAAGTTTTTCATAGTGTATTTTTTATGGTCTATAATTTCTCTGTCTTTGTATTTCTGTATCTTTCTGTGTCTCTCTCTGTTTATATAAGGCATTGGCTACAGCTTGTTGGTCTGTCCTAAAAGCCAAAAGGAGACTGCTAATGGTGAGTGTTAAAAACAAAACATCCAATTTAGTGTTCGGATCTGGAAACACATCTGATCTACATTAGCTTGATTTGAGGAATCATATCTGTGGCACAAACTGTGTGGTCGGGATGAAATCGAGGTTTCATAGATTCTGATTTTAATAGCATTGCTTGTTTTGTGTTTGTTGCTCAGGTTCCTGACGGTTTCATTGCCCATTTCTATGCCATCTCTGAACACGTGAGTCCAGTTTTGGCTTTCGGGTTTCTGGGACCCCGACAGCACCTCAGTGAGGTGTGCACCATATTCAAGGTAAGACGTTCTCAGTATTCTCCACACTCCTCCGTTACACCTGAGATAAACCTCCCAGTAATCCAGGAAGAAGTGTAATCCAGATCAGCACGTAATCTGATGCTAGTCTGATCTCTGTGACACTCTGATGTCTGCGATCAGATCATAAACCCTGTCTGTAATTGTATATACACACACATGCATACATACATATATACATGCATGTATATAAATATATGTATTTGACACACACACACGTTGGCACTCGTACTCCTTACATTTTCTATCCCCTAACCTTAAACATACCCATCACAGAAAAATTTCAATGTTTATAGCATGTCCTCATAATGTTGGGGGCGTGGTTTGAAACCTGAATACGCACCACAATATGAATACTTTTTGGTCCTAATAACGTAGGTCAAACATATAAAATATAATAGTGGCCCAAATAAATATTTAGACACTTAGGGAAGATTTATTGCAGCATTGGATTAGAAAGAAGTCTCTTATGCTCAATTTATTTGATCAAAAATAATGTAATGCATTAATATTGTGAAATATTATTACAATTTAAAACAAGTGTTTTCTATGTGAATATATTGTAAAATGTATTTTATTCCTGTGATCAAAGCTGAATTTTCAGCATCATTACTCCAGTCTTCAGTGTCACATGATCCTTCAGAAATCACTCTGATATGATGATTTGCTGCTCAAGAAACATTTCTGATTATTATTGTTGTCGAAAACAGTTGCTGCTTCATATTTTTGGGCAAACAGTGATATATTATAGTATTCAGGATTCTTTAATGAATATAAATACATTTTGCAATGTTATAAATGTTTTTTTGTCAATTTTGATCAATTTAATGCATCCTTGCTAAATAAAACTATTAATTTTCTAAAAAAATATATATATTAAAACTACAAATCTGTGAATGTCATTGCATTAGATGAGAAATTATCAAAACAGGTGTCATTTATTGTTCGTAATGATCCAAAAACACATTTTACATGGAAAACATTTGACAAAAATAAGTTTGTCTGGTTGGAAATGCTAAAACAATAGTGTTGAACATGAATAAATTCAGTATTGTTTGTTTGTCATTAGCGTAATATGTTGATGTACACCTTTGTGAACTTGAGAACTGACTTCATATATCCACTAAAAACCAGCAAAACACCAGTCGACTCAAACACATTAAGACTTCAAGCATGATTATATCGAAGTTCATTTCACGTTCTCCTTTGATCTCCACAGCAACAGATCGTGCAGTATCTGAAGGACATGTTTGACCATGATAAGGTGCGTTTCACGTCCATCCCGTCTCTGGCCGAAGACATCCTCAGTCTGTCCCACAGACGGGCAGATATCCTGGTGGGTTACCTGGGCATTGACAGACTACCTGAGACCAATGGAAGTCTACCCAAGAGCCCTTGCCAAGCCACCAGCGGGCATCCAGACGTCAGTGAACAGCAAGACTGAGGTGCAGAATGCTTGATGACCTAATCTGGTTTTGAAAGGTCCTAGGTCTCATTTATCTGTTCTTCATCAGCATGACTGGAAAGAGTTACTGCTACAGTCCCGTTTCATCGAATATTTAGAGAGATAAACCACTACAGACTCATCTGAGGTCAACCGAGGCCTTTCCTTGCAAATTTCTGTTTGCCACTGAATATCCAGCGCTGCTATATAGACACCTCAATTTTAAGAACTGGGATTCGCCTTGATCGACGAATGCTTTGGGAACCGATTCTTTCTGAAACCATTGAAAAACTCGCCATGATCTGAAGGAACTGAATAAAAAGCATCTATTAGCCAAACAGTGCAGCCTTGTGTTGAGTTGCAGATCTTCTCAATCAAACCCACACCGTATCAACTAATGCCTCTTTTTTTGAGAATCTTGCTTCTTTTTTTTTTTTTTTTTTTTGCCTGGTCGGTTTGCAGATTATTAAGTATGAACGCGTGTTGTTGAGCGTTTATGCTTGTGCCAATGGCCAAATAAAGTCTTGCAGTGAACACAATGAAGAGGGAGAATCAAGACAGATTTATGAACATTAGAGTAAGTCTGTCAGCACGTTTTAGATGTGCAGGCAGTTTGAGGGATTTTAAAGAGAGACTCACACAGGAAGTGCGTCATTATAACAGGATGTAGCGGTCAGATCACATTAGCTGAGCTCACTTGTGTCCTCTGAGAGTTGCTGTAGCCCTTGTGGTTTGTGCTGTTGGTTTATTCTCACTCTCACAATATATCAGTCACAGTGTTCATCAGAGCGGAAGCCTCCGATATTTTTGTTATAGAAATGTAGCTGTTGGTGTGTTATTGTTTCTGTCCTCTTGATTTGTACATCTTGTTTTGCCCATAAATATTCAGGCTTGCTCGTAGACTAAAATTGCTGATTATCTCCTTTTCTATTATATAGATATTTGTTATGAATTATAAATTTAATTCATCAGTGGTTTTGGGTCAAATAAGTCACAATTGTAGAGCCGTCACAATTGCGTGAGTAGGAATGGTCGACATCATATATGTGGCAAAGAAATTTGCTTTTATATACTTTGTTTTTTAGTGAGTTCAAGCCTTCTAGGGCCAGTTATTAAACACTATGAACAGCATCTGTGCCATTACGATTATTGCAACGACTACTTCATTTTGTGAAAACAAACAAAAAGATGCATTGACACTTATTCAGTTAAAGTTGAGGTGAATAGTGAAACTTACCTCATAGACTTCAATTAAAGTGGTTTGTTTTTGAGGGACATATACTATTTAATTAAATAATATATATATAAATTTTTTTTTTCTGTGGCAATGGCACAAATGCTGTCAATTAGTTTAAATTGTATTCAACCCATGGTAAAGTTTAAATCAAACAACAAAAACGCATTGGCTCGCGTCCTGCAGGTCTTTTGATTGGTCTGTCATATGGTTATAAATTTTACCTGCAGTAACGTATAATATCGTCAAACAAAACGTGCTAATTAAAGTGTTAATAATTTTAGATAAGGTCAATTCTGGTCATTTTAAAAGGAATGCTCATGAAATGTCTAAAACAATCTTCAAAGTCACTGAGCCTTGACAAAACTTGACCGTGTTCATCGATTGTGCACAGGAGGCATTTGAGAAATTAGATATTAAAATCGTTATAGTGTTTCTTTTGTCCTTGTATTGACTATTTAAAATGGGCCACGTCAGTGTTGGGTGTATTGCACTTTATATGGTAAAAGAAAAGATACAGATGTTAATTTTCTCTATTTTTATCAAAATATACAGTTGTTAAGTAGCTTATGTAGTGCATTTGTAATTTTTGTTTTCTGTTTTCCTTTTGAATTTAATCTTGTTGGACAGATTTATAATTTATATGAAAACTGAAATGAAAAGCTATTTAAAATGGCAAGGTGCAAACGTGAATGGATATGTTTTTTTTCTCATAAAAATAACGGGAAAAAATAGACCTTATTTATATACAGTATAAAAGAAGACTGAGGGATATACTTGATCGGTCAGAATCAGGGTTATGAGTGGTTCGTTGTCTTGTGCCTCTGTTTTTATGGATATATTTTTATTTGTCTTTATTAAATACACACGTGAACTCATGCTATTAGATCTCTACGCTGCTTGAATTAAAATCATACTTTTTTGTGACTCAAAACCATTTGCACCAACTTAGATGCAAAGATTTAATTCTTGCCAAACTCATCTTTATTCCTCTGATTGATATTAATTATTGTTAATTGGATAACCAAGATTGTGCACCTGAAATTACAGTCAAATAGGGTTTTCTACAAAAACGGAAGATTAATTTTATTTTCATGTTTGAAAGGCTTAGTGTAGCAAGGCCAGACTGAAGGTATGGTAAATGTTTGAGATGGTATTGATTTCATATCATTCCAAGGGGTTTTAATGAATAAACTTTCCAACACACTGTTTAATCTGCTGCATGTGGTTTGGAAGAAGACCTCATGAAATAATGTTTCGAATTGCGCTGCTACATCTCTATTCTTTTTAATTGTTAAAACTCTGAAACAGTCACTCATGTATGTGTCCCATTTTGGAAGCATTGATCCTTCTAAAGATTATTGATATTTGATGTGATTATTAAAGATTCACCAATGTGCTAAAAGAGTTACTGACTGACAGTAACATGCTCTGATTTGTGTATTAAGTTATGGTACAGTTCCTTATTGCTCTAATAGATGTCCTGTTTCTAAATCCAAACAAAGCACCAAGTAGAAGAGAAATGTCAGTGTCTATATGGAATTGTATGGGAATGTTTTCATTGAACGGGGTTGTTATTTCACTCCACAGCTGCTGTATTCTACACCCAGATAATTCAACAACACTGTTTTATGTCTAATATGTTAGAATTGTGTCTAATGATGGCCAAAGAGGAGGAACCGCATGGTGGAAACAACTCGTGTTTTTATTTCTTTGAATCTTTTCTTGGTGTGTGTATTTGTGTTCTTCAAATGCCTTTTTGTTCTTACAAATTAATGGCGTTACAATCATTGTATTGGTTTATTATTGAAAACTGTATTGTCATTTTGCCTTCCCTAGCCAACATAAAGTCTTTCTTTTTTTCTATCTGTCTTTAAAACGTGTCATTACTGACAATTTATATCCTATTTATCTACTGACCACTTCTGAAACAGTGACCACTGTTTCAGAAGTGGTCAGTAGATAAATAGGATATAAATATACTTCACATTTAAGTAGAAGAAACCTATTGAATATGACCTTTGACCCAATGCTTTTAAAACCTTTAATTTATTTGTGTCTGAAAGGGCCTTCCGCAGTTTTATTGAAGCTCAAAGCCTTTCTAAGTAGTCTTTGAATTAACCATAAGACTTCTATTTGTAATACAAGGACTACAAGGGTTAAGACTCCAATTAATTAAACGTGGTAAACTCACATCCTTGTGGTATTGCTAAGCAGCAGCCTACGTTTGAATTATGACTGTGTACTTTGTTGATGTAGAAAAATGTGAAAGTGTCTTAGTAATGGTAACCACATACCTTATTTTACTCAAATACAAAGCCAATATAAAAAAAAAAATCCCATTGAAAAATCCTGAGGGAACATCAGTGACTTTAGTGAACACATTTTGTTATTTTCTATGTTAAAATGAAAGTAAAATCCCGGAATATTTGACTTTTTCCTCAGATTTTGCATATATATCAACATGCATGTAATGGGCCAGAGTGAGTGTGTGGCGCTGGCGGCTGCCTTCACATAGTAGTTGATATCAATTAAAAAGGATTTCCTCATTCACTTAATTTTCTTCTTTCATTTGAATAAATCCAATTTTCATTTGTCCAGCCAAACGTCCTCGGATTGGCCCATCCTCTTAACAACCCGCCTCTGATTGGACGGCTGTTCCCGTGCAGATTTTTTTTCCTTTGAGAATGCGCTTGGTGAATGACCGTGAGTCGTAGCAGCGTCCGGTGAATCTGATTGGTCGAACGCGTCGGGGCGTTTCATCGTGATTGGTCGACGACCGATGCCCGGTGTCCGGGTAAGATGGCGTCGGAAGAGCAGTGCTCGGCACCACCTCGATGGCGGTCGATATCCTTAACCCACGTAGAGTATCCGGCTGGTAAGAACATTTTTAAATCGTTGTTCTCCCCGCAAAGCCGTTCATATCATCGTTCGCCATTTTATTCGCGGCGCGACTTCTGTGGAACATCGAGCAGCTGAATGGACACGGCCAGGGCTGGGTTGCCAAATAGTGCGCTCGCTCTGCAGGGAATTGAAAGCCTGCTGCCAAATAGTGCGCTTGTTTAGTGCTCATGCGCTGTGGTCCTGTACGCTCGCTAGAACACCACACTGGGAGACCCTTATTCAGTTTCTCAGTAATGTTGACGGTTTATTAATCAAACATAATCTAGTTCAATGTTGATTCGATAATCCAGTGATCAATACTAGCATTATAGCCAGGTGACTGCGTCTAATGCAAGCACAGCTGCTGTTGTAAATTTCTGGTAAGACTCGTGGCTCTGTTGGGTTAATCCAGTTCATTCCCGGTTGCATCACACCCTTTCTGGGTCCTGTCGTCTGTGAGGGTCTCCCTGGGTTTGTAAATATATAAACTGACGCCAAAACGCTGGAACATTGTCAAAGCAAATCGGAAATATACTTTGCTAATGCCCAAACTCAGAGAAATTATGCGGAACATGAAGAAAATAACGAACGTCTACTGTGTTTTAAACTCCTGTCACACAGTTTGCATATGAAATTGTCATGCATGGTGCACGAGATTGGTAAACGTGCCAACATAAGTATGCATGAGATAAAGCAAGACTGAATGTGCAGTTTGGCAAAAGCCATGTTTATATATATATATATATATATCTAATTCATTTAATAATCTATCACACACACACATGCATATACTGTATGGCCAACATTGCATTTGCTTAACTGCACATTTAGGCTTGCTTTATCTCAGTTTTGAAATGTCCCACTTTTAGTGCTTTATGCTCAGGAATTTGTTTTTAAATACAATCTTTGGCGTGCATGGAATAACCTTTAGTGTATAACTTAGTTCATTAGAATAACCTTTAGTGTATAACTTAGTTCTTTAGAATTGTCCATTAGCTCATGCTTGTTATGTCACAATCATATTTGAATGAGTTCACGGCATGTCGAATTACTGTAATTTCGAGATTCCGCCTTGTAAAAAGCGTTCACGTTCTCGTTGAACTATTAATTACAACTTGTGAACAATTTTATCAGACCTCTGACATGTCATGATGTGTTAACACCTAAAATGTTGAAGCCATTTTTACTTAATATTTCTGTATAATAATTCCTATAATTCACTATTGGTAATGTAATATCATATTAATGCAGAATAATCTAAAAGTGAATGAAAGACAATAGTTTAATGTATCTAGTAAGCACGAAGTTGAATGACCGTCTAATACCCTGCTAAATAAAATAATCTTATGTTCATTAAAAGACATTTGCATAATGATGTTTTGGCATTGTGATGAAACTAGCGACAGTACAAAGTTTCTTTCATTTTGTGACATCTTAGTTTAACAACAGATTATTAAAAAAAAAAAAATAAAAAAAAAAGTATCATCGTTGATTGGATGTTGGGAAGTGGATATGCACTTGTTCACCCAAAAGTAAAAATTCTGTCTTTACTTACTCGCCTTCATGTAGTTCCAAAAGCCGTAAGACTTTTGTTTATCTTCGGAACACAAATTAAGATATTTTTAATGAAATCTGAGAGTTTTCTGTCTCTTCATCAACAGTCTACTCTAAGCAACCACCACTTTGATGCTTCAAAAAGTTCATAAAGAGATCGTAAAACTAATCCGTATGAATTGAGCGGTTTAGTCCAAATCTTCTGAAGAGACATGATCACTTTATGTGATGAACGGGTTTAATTTAGGCTTTTATTCACATATAAACTTTCATCAGCGAACATAAACAGCTCAACTGAACCTGCTGACACACAAGAACCAATGAGGTTCATTCTCGTGTTACGCAGCACGTTTGAGCTTCAGCAAGAACCAATGAGGTTCATTCTTGCGTGTCAAGCAGGTTCGGTTGAGCTGTTTATGTTCACTGATCAATGTTTATATGTGAATAAAAACCTAAATTCAGTCTGCGATCGAGTCTCTTCAGAATTTGTCTAAACCACTCGATTCATATGGATTAGTTTTATGATCTCTTTATGAACTTTTTAAAGCGTCAAAGTGGTAGTTGCGTATCTGTCAATGGAGGAACAGATTTCAGATTTTATTAAAAAGATCTTCATTTGTGTTCCAAAGATTATTGAAAGTCTTATGGGTTTGGAACGACACGAGGGTGAGTAATTATTTGGCGAACTATCCCTTTAAAAGTAAATGAACACAAGCTTGCACTCCCATGGTGTCTGCCATTGGTAAGTGTGTCGTTTTCACTGAAAAATTTAGCTATGACGTTTTGTTAACATTGAGGTTACAATGGAGAAAATGCATGCATGGATAAATTGTTCACACTAAGATCTATAACATGCATTTAATACAGTGAAATTTCATGTCAACTTTAATAGTGTTTAATAGATTTACAGCATAAATCCAAGTATTTAGTTGAGTAGTGTCCAGTTCTCAATTTATCATCTCTGAAATAAACATTTTAATCCAAATTTGTTTATATGTCTATTGAGATTGCATTCTGCAGAGTAGTAAGGCAATGCACTATTCTGAACAGTTTGTTTTGACGCTCAGTGTGCAAAGGACGACTCTAAATTGCAGAATCTTACCTGTTCGTTTGTCCAGGTGATCTGACGGGGCAGGTATTGGCCTGCATGAGCCTGCTGCCCATAGCGATCCTCGTCGGATTCGTCACTCTGATCGTCTTTAAGAGAGAACTACATACGGTGAGTCACATGATGTCACAAACCAGCAGGGTATTGGGTCAAATCCCAAACAACACACCAACTTGTTCTCCATTTTTATACCTTGGTGTTTGTTCTTTCGCTCTCTCTCAGATCTCTTTTTTTGGGGGTTTGATCATGAATGAGGGGCTAAACTGGCTGCTCAAACACATTATACGGGAGCCTCGACCATGTGGGGGTAAGTAACGTCAGCGTGTTGTTTGTTTAAACATATAGAACCACATCAGTTTTATAAACATATGATCATTTGACTCTTAGCATCTGGGTAACATGAAAACTGAACGTTAACCTTATAAAGCCTACTGTATTCTTTTTGATATGCTAAATTCTAATGGTGCGTTCACACCGGACGCGAATAGCGCGTCAGGCGCGAGTAATTTCAATGTTAAGTCAATGCAAAGACGCGTTACGCGCATAAAAAATTCCTGCGGCGCGAATGAGGCGTAGACGCGGCGCGGTAGACGCGAATACGCCTCATTCGCGCGTCAAGTTCGCGCGAATTGAGCGTCTGGCGCGTTAAGCGCGTTACACGCGAATGATTTAGTTAGTGCTATTTGTGCATTCACGCGTTTGACGCGAATTCGAGCCTGCCGCCCGAGTTGAAAAATCTGAACTTTGGCGTCAGTTCAAGCCGCGTTAACCAATCAGGAGCTTAGCTGCTTGCTGCTGTCACGTGGTGAAATGTCTGGATGCCTCAATAAATTATTTTGTAATATGACTAAATCCCTGCGTGTGGTTCTAATGCACAACAAAGCAAATATTTTATCAACTAAAACTTTATTTCAATATACGAGACATGTTAATTTTGTATTGAATGTTATTTATTCCATATCTAGATTATATGAAATATTATGATGTAAAGACAACCAACATACATGTGCATAAGTTCGTGTCTGGACGTAAGAGAGAAAAAATCATAGGACAGGTTAATAACTTTTGGAGGCGGGCTCTATTTATCATCAAAACAAAAGTAAATGACAGATTAGGTGGATGAGGGCCAGGCGGAAGTACCGCTGACAGTGGCCGTCATCCAGGCGCAGCTCCTGGAGCGAGCAAATGTGAAACTCGCCAAACGGTTCGCCTCCGAAGGGTCCGGTGGACACACATATGATCCCCACGCCGCTGTTCTGCTCTCCAGAGCAAATACAGAGCGGTGACTCTCTCGATGAATGCTCGATCAACATAAAAAAGATGGCCGCCAACGGGTTTCGATTCTGACGCTGGCGCGTTGCATCGATATACCCTTTGATCTGTTACGTAAATTCCGCTTCAAACTTTTGTTTTTACGCGCGTCGGTTTCACTCTTGACGCGCGAATTAACACAAAGTGGTCAAGCGTCAAACTAGACGCGAATTTGACGCGCTATTCGCATCCGGTGTGAATGCACAGTAAGGCCTAAAAATTAATTCTAAATTATAACATCGCACACAATCTACTACATGCCTTCTGTCGTCTGATTGATAGTTTATACTTTTTTAGCAAGTAAAAGGCATTTTAGTATAATTGTGAAAACGTCCACCTTCAGCTTGTTCACGTGACTTCTTGCTGTGAAATCTTTACTGATTTTTATAAAGTAAACTGAAGAATAACTTTTATATTTTTAGTAATATTTCAAGATGAACATTTACTGGACTGAAACGACTGAGGTTTACTTGAGTATCCATACATATCATTTATCATGTTCAAATGTGAGTCTCTATGATCATCAAGCTTTTGAGGAAGGTTTATTTGTTCATCTCTCAATCATCATTGTATTACATTGCATTATATGTTTTAAAACTACAGAGCTGATCATAAAACTAAGCATTTTATAATCATCTTACTAAGAGATTATTGGACGATATACAGTATCGACTGATATTTACAGTATCTCATGAAAGTGAGTACACCCCTCACATTTCAGCAAACATTTTAGTATATCTTCTCAAGGGACAGTAAATGAAACTTGGATATATTTTAGAGTAGTCAATGTGCTGCTTGTATAGCAGTATATATTTACTGTCCTCTGAAAATAACTCAACACACAGCCATTATTGTCAAAATAGCTGGCAACAAAAAAATACACCCTAAGTGAACATGTCAAAGCTGTGTCCAAAGTGTCAATATTTTGTGAGAGCACCATTGTTATCTCGCACTGCCTTAATCCTCCTGGGCATGGCGTTCACCAGAGCTGCACAGGTTATTGCTGGGACACTCTTCCACTCCTCCATAATGATATCATGGAGCTGCTGGATGTTAGACACATGGCGCTTCTCCACCTTCCGCTTGAGGATCAGCACAGCTGCTCAATAGGGTTCAGGTCTGGAGCGCTGTGTAATAAGTGTCGCGTGTTTGAGATCGGCCTGCGAGTAAACCCGTTCTGAGCTCGCGCTGCGCGGAACGTTTCAAACGATTAGCGCAGTTTCGTTTCGTTTGCCGTTCGATGATTAGCGTACGTAACAGAAGTTGCAGCTATTTTCAATTGCACAACGTGGTGGTCGCACCAGTGTAA
The DNA here is from genome assembly GCA_030578255.1 of Tiaroga cobitis. Classification (NCBI taxonomy): domain Eukaryota; kingdom Metazoa; phylum Chordata; class Actinopteri; order Cypriniformes; family Leuciscidae; genus Tiaroga; species Tiaroga cobitis. The sequence continues at coordinate 4,840,068 of CM060611.1, forward strand.
CCTCTTGTCACCCATCTGAAGCCCTACTTGCATAAAGTGTGGCTCTTGTCCTGGTCCTTTTTCCCTTCAACTTCATAGAAGCCAAAGTTACGCTAGATTTTAATGCAGAGGCTGTGTTGTGGCAAATTCTCGATCTTTGGTTCAGGTCTCAGAAGAAATCTTTCAGAGTCGAAGTTTCAGGTCTCAGAAGAGTAACTTTATCGAGCAGTTCAACAAAGTGAGATGCCAGCTGGCCATCTGATTTCACAGGGGCCAGCACTCTGGTCTTATACCTTTTTCTTATCGTTTGGTGTCCAATTAGCGCTCGCAGAGTTATCTTTTTCTTTTTGCTCCTCCTCGTCACCTCGCCACGATTAGAAACACCTGCATCGATGTCCTATTCAAAAACAAGGTTTTTGGGTACTTTTCCAGTCTATAATTCACATACCCTTTGATCTGTTATTCTTATCACAGTCTTTGTCCTCTCTCATACTCTTTGACCTGGTGTTCTATCCTCCCATAGTTTTTGTCTGCCCATATTCTCAGGCCTAGTTTTCTCTAACATTACAGCATTTTATATTCAGACCCATGCATGAGACGAATGAAATTCTCCAACAGCTGCCGGTCGGATTTCTCGCTCAACCATCATGTGTCTCTGTTATGTGCACAGCTGCGCGCCACAGACTGTCTAGACGCCTTTTGCCTTCCATCAACATAACGTTATCAATTAACATATAGAAAATCGATTTTTTGACATTTGTGATTCGATTCAGAATCGTCCGCATCGCGATGCATCTAAGAATCGATTTTTTTCCCCCACCCCTAGTATCTATCCACCTGTAGTATCTTTGAAGGACAATCAGAGTTTAGTTTGAAGCTTTGTGTTCTGTATGTAGACAGCCATGGGAATTTTTTCCCACCACAAAACGACATGTAAAAACTGCTTTATTGATTTACATGTCGGCCAGACGGTCTGAGTAGGCGGTTCTTGGCCAGAATAGTCTGAAAAACTGGACCAGACTTAACGCCAATAGACACAAGTTTGACTATATGAGACCGTGCTCAAAGACACAATGGGTAGTTCATGGACCAATCCTTGGGCTTGACCTGCAACCTTCTTACCTGAATAGTGAATAATAATCATGTTAGCAACATAGGTGATGTCATGACAGACACTCATGGACTCTGTGGATGGTCGTATGGGTCCTTTGGTTATCCTCCGGGGATGAAAATGATGTATGACCGTTGACTAATTGGAATGTCTATGACCTTGTGAGTATAATATGTCCATTGATTAATGTTTGAACTTTGACATGTTATAATGAAAGTAATGAGGGTTATTTTTGAGCTCTGACATCCGGTTGGGTCTGTGTGCCATATGCAGGCATCAGCTCCTTCCGCATTCCCACTCAGGGTTATAAAATGGGGTCTGCTAAGGTGATAAAAAGAGGTTTTCTAATAATGAAATTAAGGAAAAATTTAACAGAACATATCATGAGGATGATATCCGAGGTTGCCATCACCATCTCAGACAACAAGATAGAGGATCCGCATTGTGCATGCACTGCAGTATTTACATGAATCATTCAGCACAACATTGCTAACATTTGTTATCTCGGTTATTTAAAGATAAGTTAATGAAGCTAAGTGACATGATGTACAACGCAGCTAGAAGCTAATGTCAACATTTTCTAATGTTAGCCTAACGTTAGGTTAGAGATGTTAAAGATAACGTTCAAATACGTTGTTGACTTAGAACAGATGTAGACATCCTTGTTTAATTCTTGTTTAATTTATCCACGTTTAGTTGGTGTTGTGGTCTACCGCATAACTTTATCCAGACACTTATCTCGGTTGAGATGTGGCTTGGGAAAGGGTCAAAAATACACACCGTCCCCCAGCCTCTCGGGATACCGAGTGTCGGAGTTGCATGTACCCCATGCACACCGTTTGACCATTTTAAACTTAAAATGACAAGAAAAAACATAAAAACGTATGAAAACTGACTAACTGCAATGCATTTCAATGGACGTGGAAGCAGAGAATGTCCGAGTGTATTGGGTTAGCTATGCGCACTGTGATTGGCTCATCGCGTTTGGGGGCGTGGCTTAGCCATAGGTCGTCTTTTAAGAGAAGAGACTACATGAGAAGAAGCGAGACAGATGAGAGAAAAGAAAAGATAAGCAAATGAGACAAAATGAGAAGAAATGAAACAAGGATGAAATGAGAAAAGAGGGAGACTGAAGTCACACACACACACACACACACACGTATATTTCACAGGATTTCACACTAACTAAAGTGGAAAAACATTCTGTTCTTTTAAAGAATATAAATGAAATTAGTATATTGTTCAATTTAAAAAATAAACATCTTTTCTAATTTTAGTGAAACGCTGTGAAACAATTATTTTAGTTTTAGATAAACAAAAATAAATAAAATTCTCACATTTTCAGAGAGTTGAAGTAGCTCCTAACACATCAATGTCCATAAAACATATGAATGGGGATTTCAAAAATGCAACAAGTTGAAATACAAAAGATCCCAGAGTGTTTCTCTCTCACACCAGCATTTGGACAGTCTCTGAGTCAGAAGAGTTCAGCGCACAGGATGAGACATTGTAAATGCGTTGATAGTGTTGAATTTATTTCAAAGTATAATCTTAAAAGGTTAAATTAAATATTTTAAAAATAAAAGATGTTTTAAATGAAATTCAATTAATTATTTAAAGTCTTAATAAAAACATTCTACATCGATGGTCTGTGGAAAAACTTGAACTTAAATTATATTTTTTATTTATATGGGGTATGTAAATTTTTTTTTTTGAAATTTGAAATGTCAAGTCATCTTACACATGTGAAATGTTCAATATATCCTTAAGTTGTATCTGTGAGAAAATCGCCACTTAGACCTATCTTCAGAAAGAGAGAGAGGGCAACAATGAAAACTGTTTCATTGAACTGTGAAGCCTCAGGCTGTCCCCATTGATAGGCTGCTTATAAGGTACTTCAGTCTAGTTCCTTGACAATGTTAGCTTGAGGATATTAGAGACTAAATGGTGTGACCGTCACAGCAGTGGGGGTAGAGACCAGCATGTTTATGGGGGTTTCCATAGACATAATGATTTAGGACAGTAACTGCATATCCTGTCCTGTACACCTAAACACAACCCTCACAGAAAACTTTCTGTGTTTTTTACATTTTCAAAAAATATAAATAAATATACATTATACGCTGTTTTGCTCATGGGACAAATTTTCCTCAGGGAATACCTGAACCACACACACACACACACACACACACACAAACACACACATGGGTTCTATAAAAGGAACTTATCTCTGTTTTAAATGAAATGATTCTAAATAAAATATATAACTCAGTGAATAACAAATGTTACAAAAAATTATTTAAACAGTTTTAGTTATAAAAAAGTTATAAAAATAAATACATATAAATATAAAAACACCTTACATTTTCAGAGCGCTGAAGTAGTTCTTTATGCAATGATATATATATCCAAAAAGCAAATAGTTTAAGTTGTCATAAACAACACACTCCCAGATCCTCCCAGTGATAAACTACAGTGTGAAATGAATGTTTTAGACCCTCACAGAGACGGAGTTAAATATGAAAACGCTTCATGGGCAGAATTTTGTTTACTTTATACTTGCTAGGAAATGAATTGAAATTGAACCTTTGTATAAGAAAAGTGCATTTTATAAAAGAAAAAGTACCAATTAATGGCGTTGTGTCAGAACACAGCAAATATGAAGAAATGCTTTTAAATTTGTGTTCAAACTTTAAAGCAAGATTATCCTTTGAAAAAGTGTAATACAAATCGCATAGAGTATTTGATTTTAGGGGGAACGCTGGAAACTAGTGTCATTTAGCTTAATCTTTGGTTTTTAAGGGGAAATGAAATATTCCCAGGAGACCCATTGACCCCTGAAGTTATGACTTCTGAAGACCTCTCATGTGTAGATTCACTCGGTTGAAAAATGCTTTTTTGTAATTTACACAAGGACTGACTTTTAGGGTCTGAAACAAAAAAAGCCTCAAATCAAGGAGGTTAAAGGGCATGCTTCCTGCTATAGTATAATCAGCTCTCCCCAAAGTCTGTTCATTCGGCCAACACACACACACACGCGCACACACACACAGCCTGTCTCATCAACAAATGCTAACATTTAAAAATTCTAGATATATTTTGAGTAGATAACCGATAGTATATTCTCAGTAAAGGGTTTCACCATGTGTGTTTCACACTGATTAAGGATAGTTCGGGAGATACAAGAAAAGTGAAACTGATATACACCTTATACGTGCAATAGATCATAGCTACCGTAGAAAAAGTACGATCATGCTTTGAATTAAGATGAGTAAAATGAAATATTCGCTCAAGACAAACTTTACTTGTGCTGCGTCATGGACCACAGAGGCACATCGCGTCTCTGAAAATGTGTGGTGATTTTCTTAATGATACAACTTAATCTAAATAAGAGCAATGTAGGGTCCTCGGATTTCTTAAGGGAAAAAAAAATAAAAAATAAAAAAACAACAACATTGTGACAAACTTTGACAACATGTTTTCCATGTTGCATGGACAAAAATACTGTTTGAAATGTTTTTGTGTCTTAATGTCTTAAAATGTGATATTGTCCGCACACATCTTGCGTTTCGTTTGGTCACACACCACAAGGTGTCACTGTGGCCTCAAAGCTTCAGCACTGCCACTCTGAGCTCGATTGCTGATGTCTGAGGTAAAACACGCCCCCCTCATTAGCATACAGTCAAAGAAATGTAGAAATAAATTAATGTATAAATAAATAAATAAATAAATAAATGTAGACATAAAAACATATATACATAAATGAATGTGGAAATAAATAAAAGTGGAAATAAATAAATGTATAAAAAAATGTCTGAAAAAATACAATTATACATAAGGAAATAAAAGTATAAATACTCATTTATTTGTACTTTTTACATTTCTTTGTATATTTTATTTATGTATTTATGTATGTTTGCTTTTTTACATTTCTTCATATATTTATTTACGTATTTATTTATTTTTAAGTCAGCTTTGGCATTCCATATATACCAAATATAATGCTGAAAATAATACAGTATGGAGTATTTATGTTAAATATGGTCTGGAAAATCTGAGGTGTGGAAATTTGGGTCTGGAAAAGTATGGAATGTATGCACTGATTTCAGAGAATTGTTACACTGAAAAATAAGTATCTGTTCAGTTTCCAGTAAAAATACCTAAACTGTCTAAATAGATGATTATTTTATAGGCATTTAAAATTGCATGAATTAGTTTTAAAACGATTAAAATATTTTGCCAAAAGCAATGAATGAGAATAATTCTTCTCTGAAAGTGTTTTATAGCTACAATTGTGACAAATGTTTTACGTATATTTGAATATTTTTATTTTAAACAAGACAAGGTTACTGAATGATTTTTAGCAGTGTAATGTGACTGTACAAGCAGTATTTACAGTCCACCTATCTTATATTTTCTCACCGTCTTGTACTTTTAATCGCATTGATATAAATATGCATATGGTAATGATATGCAGGTGAGAATATGCATAGTAAAACTAGGCATTGTAGGCTCCGTATATGGTTATTTTAGGGAGGAGATGGTGTAGGGATGCATGTACACACAATCTTTTGCTGATTAGGATTTCTAAAGGGACTTTTGCGCAGGTTCTGGCAAATTATGCCTTTTGTGCACAAGCTCAATTTAAGGATGAAATCTATGCAAAGTTTTATACACGAGGCCCCAGATCTTTAATTTTATTGGTGAATTAATAAAAGTGCTTAGTCAGGCCACTCAGTGGTAAAAAATTAAGTCAAGTAAAAAAAAATCTGAAATGAGTAGTCTCTCTTACAACCCAAACATCAGAGCGCTACAAAATGAGCTCCAAGCAAAACAGTGTTTATTCAGTGAAATCATACATATTAATTTTTCATTGAACAAAGACTTTCAAAATTGATTGGATGAACAAATGAGCAGATTATCATAAGGCCTCCTACTTCCTTTTATCATATAAGTACATTTTCCTGTTAATCTTCATCCACCTTGGTCTTCCTTAACATCCCATAATATGCCCACCTAACGTGCATAAATCATTTTTAATTGGAAACATCTTATTTGACTCCCTAAACTTTCCCTGGCCTTGACTACAGAAAGAGTTATTATTTCCAAGTTGGTCTCACAGCTCTTGTAGATTAGCTTGAAACATCAGAGGGAGAGAGAAACAAAGGCAATATATCTGATTTTTCTATCAAGCGCGTGACAGAAATAGTACCTATGCCAGGGAACTACACTAACCTTTTCCACTGGTGGCACTTGCGCTACTAACTTTTTCAGTTACTGGCGCAAAACATGATTTGGTCGCACAAATTATTTATAGTAAGCCGCTCTCTGGATAATAATGAACAATAATGAAACTGTACTGCATTAGGGGTGGAACGGTACACAGAAGTCACGGTTCGGTTCTCACCTCGGTTCAGACATCACGGTTCGGTACGATTTCGGTTCAGTGGAGTGAAAAGCAAAACAAAAATGCAGAAGGCATTTTTATAAGTGTCTTAAGCCTTGTATTTTTAAGCTGTATAAGTTTTATTAATAAAGGCATAGAACCAGTTTATTTGTAGTGCACTGACAATAGTTTTATATAATTCGTTTTTTAATTAAATTAATAAAAAGACAAAATGACCTTGATATATGTTTGGTAATTGTACCTGAATGAATTTAAAATTAATTTGCTATATTTCAGATCAATATAAATTGGTTTCCTTAAAGCTCCAGTAGGTAACTTTTGAAAACATGATTTTGCTAAAACTGTCATTATGTCCTGACAGTAGAATATGAGACAGATAATCTGTGTAAAAATCAAGCTTCTCTGGCTCCTCCCAGTGGTCCTATTGCCATTTGCAAGAAATACACGCTCCCGGTCAGAAACAACCAATCAGAGCCGAGAGGAGTGTCTTAGCAGTGTCAGTCACGCTCGTGTACGCGCTGATCACACCCCTCTCTTGCACAGCGCGAGCGCCGGAGCGTCAGCCGTCGTTCAAACTCAAGATTGCCGGCGAGCTGCAGCTGTGCTTATGACGGAGAAACAACCTAAACTGCCAATTCTCGAGTGACACCTGCTCATAAAACAAAGAGGTAAAAGGAAAAAGACTGATGACGATAAACAAGCGAAAAATAAAGAATTACACAGAGCCCATTGACTCGGTGTCAAAACTCTAGCCGCATAACATGTAGATAAAATGTCACGCACTCTGCTAAGCAACAATTGAAACCTGCTAATTCACTGGCTTGTCATGTTGCTGAAATAATGTACTAGCACACCTTATCTAGCATTATATATCGCTAGAATAATTACTTACATGCTGTAACGTTAGTTACCGTTATATTAACGTTATCTTACTAGCTATTTATAACTTATAGAAAGAGTGCAACGTTATAAAGTTACATGTAGGCTATTGGAAAATACATAATGATTTGAGGACCAAGTTTGTAGTCAAAGTATGGGCAGGCCATAGTCAATGTAAAGCATATTATTGACGTTTAGTCCCTATTAGTGAATGTGCCATATAACTTTTTATCCGCCGTCATCGGTGGCCCTGTTTACTAGCCTGCGCGTTCACGACAGGCTCCGCTGTGGAGGACGAGCTGTGGAGGGAGGGCTGTAGTGCAGCGGAGAGCAAGGGGGTGGGACCTGGAAGTTGTGCTTGTCCAAATTTTCAGGCTAAGTCAACGTTTTCTCAAAACTCCCTACTGCAGCTTTAATTTTAATTAACCATAACTTTATTCTCATCTGAATTATAAATAAATGATTTCCGTATAAAATAATTACCATTTAAAAACACATTTGATTTTCTTTTTTAATCAATGTAGAATGTGTAACTTAAAAATAAACAGATTAGTGCTCCGACTCTGAGGACAAGAAATGAAAACCAATGCGATATGATGAATCTCCAAAAGATGGAACACACAGACTGTTTTTAAATGGGGTTGGATATATATGTTTTGCTTTTAAAACGGTGTGTGTGTGTGTGTGTGTGTGTGGTTGGGTTACAGTTGTAGGTTACAGTTTGACAAGAGTTTAGAGTGTGACAAAAGCACAATGTTGTGTTTTATTGTGAGTGTACACACATATGTAAACACTTTGCAGTTTGAATCATGTCCTGTATGAACAAAATGACGCAGTATGTTTTTATGTTTCCACTGTTCGATCGCGCCCACGTCTCTCTCTCTCTCACACACACACACACACACACACACACACACACACACACACACACAGTTCAATCGCGCCTGCGTCTCTCTCTCACACACACACACAGTTCGATCGCGCCTGCGCATCACACACATGACCAGCGTCGGCCAATAGTGAGCCTGCGTGTGACGTGCAACCCAGAAGCTTTGCGCAATATCACTACGGGAAATATCACGGCCCACAGAGAAGGAAATGAAGTTGAATAAAGTCGATATTTTTGTTTTTTTTGCACACAAAAAGTATTCTTGTCACTTGATAAACTTAAGGTTGAGCCACTGTAGTCACTCGGACTATTTTAACGATGTCTTTCATAACTTTTGGGCCGGTCAGTTTCGATCCCTTAAGAAGCCTATGGAGGAGTGATCCAGCTCTCAGATTTAATCAAAAATATCTTAATTTGTGTTTCGAAGATGAACGAAAGTCTTACGGGGTTGGAACAACATGAGGGAGAGTCATTACTGACAGCATTTTCATTTTTGGATGAACTATCCCTTTAACACTGGTGCTCTTCTGTCATTTTTTTACTTCAAAAATAAATAAATACGTTTTTATTTATTTATTATTTTTTAATAATAGAATAGTACGAAACTTGGTAAAGTTTTTGTACTTTCTATGTAAACACACAAAAAGTCTGTAAAGTTTTAGTATATTTAGTTTTGAAGTACTTCAAATTAAACTGTAAAAAAAAAAAATTAAAGCCTATTTTATTTCAGCCAGTTGCCAACATTTCTCATTTTTGTTTATTTTATTTCAGTTAGTTAATTTTGTTTCAAGTAACAAATGTTTTTATTTTTTATGGTTTTAGTTAAAGATATTATATAGTTTCTTATAGCTATTCTCATTTTTGTTTTGCTATAAATGCAGGGATGTTTGACCCTAACTCTTCATCACTGGACATATTGGTGCATAACTAGTACCCAGCTAGTCGATTACTTGTGCACATGCCTAATTTTTTGTGAGTTATTGAATTGTCTGTCGTGTCTCATTCACAGGTCACAGCGCAGTCACGACAGAGTACGGGATGCCTTCCAGTCACTCTCAGTTCATCTGGTTTTTTGTTGTATACTTTTTTCTTTTTCTTTATTTAAGGTAAGAAATTCACATTTATTTATAACATTTTACTAAAATGAAAAAGAAAAGTATTGAGATAAAATAAAATCCAGTAAAAACAATGTTGTGAAATATTATTACAATTTAAAATAACTTTTTATTTGAATACATAATAAAATGTAATTTCCCGTGAACAAAGCTAAATTTTTAGCATCATTACTTCAGTCTTTAGTGTCACATGATCCTTCAGAAATCATTGTATGTATATGTGTGTGTGTATATATGTCATTGGTCTTGAATAATCATTATTGAATAACTATGTAATACGTTGTCGGTTTTTGTTGTCGATGTGTGAAAGGAAAAAACAAGAAATATTTACAATGACTGAGCTGAACAAAAAGTCCTTGAATTCACCTCTGCATTAAACATCGCAGTGAGATCTAGTGAGAAGCATTTAAATTCTGTTATAAACCATATCAGATCAAACCATGCTGACATGGAAACCAGGAGAAACATTGTGCCATCAACCAACAAGTTATAGAAGGCTTTTCAATCCACAAATCACCATGAATTTAATGTAGTAATGCTAACTGTAACCATGGTATTGTGGCAGAAATATCATTTTTTTCAGGGTTCGTACAACCTTTTGAGAGTGAAATTCATGCACTTTTCAAGGGCTTTACACAACTTTTTCCAGCACAAACCTCTAAGGTGAATAATTGCATTGCAGGTCGATTTAAGGTGTACCCCTAAATTCTCTGCTTGTGCTCCTATGTTAGTCAGGAGCCCTGAATGCATTGTGTTAGTCTTGAAAAAGTAACTAATTATTATTATCTTTGTTGCTTCATATGGAAAGTTTTAAACATTTATACCATCAGTTAGACAAGACTTTGTGTCTTCCACAATGGTAGTGGTATTTTTTTAATGTGCATTTTACACACAGCTGAATCTCTTGAAATTTTAATAAAACCAAAATACGTCTAATTTGATTTCTTTTCCCAGAATGCATCAGACGAACAATGCCAGGTGTGTTGAATTGTTATGGCGGCATATACTGTCCATCGTTCTAATGGCCGTGGCTCTGTCCGTGTCATACAGCAGGTAATGTTTTTTTTTTGTAAGTGAGTGAGTACAGCATCTTTGTTCTTTGTAGTGTTGGAGTATTATTGATGCGTTGCATATGTTGACCCATGTGTTCAGAGTCTACCTCCTGTACCACACCTGGGGTCAGGTGATTTATGGGGGTGTGGCCGGTTTGGTGATGGGAGTGGTTTGGTTTTTTATCACCCAAGAGGTGCTAACGCCACTCTTTCCCAAGATGGCAGCCTGGTAATGATGCAAGCACACACACACGTTCATATCCTGAACTTATACACACAGAGCTCTGTTTCACTATCATGATGGGCTTCTCTTTCTTTTCTCAGGCCTATCTCAGAGTTTTTTCTGGTGAGAGATACAAGTCTCATTCCCAACATCCTGTGGTTTGAATACACAGTAACCAGATCAGAAGCCAGGTAAACTCACCTGCAGCGTCTACTGCCAGATATCAGATTGAGGGCCTTTCTGACACTCTCCATGAAATAAGACTTAAAAAAGGGTCTAAAAAATGTATTTATTGACAGGAAGGTTGTGCATAACCTTCACATAATGTTCTTGTCAGAGAGGTCAAACTAAATACTATGAGCGGTTTTATTTTACATGACTTTATGAGGTTTTCAATATCGGGGACTAATTTGGGACATGTCTTTTTTTTATTGTTTACTGTTTGTAACAGTTTAAACATGAAATTAAAAAGTAACAGTAAAGACATTCACAATGTTACAAAAAAAAGTTCTATTTCAAATTCTGTTCTTTTGGACTTTGTTCATCAAAGAATCTTGAAAAAAAATGCTTCACTGTTTCAAAAAAATATTAAACTATTTTTAACATTGATAATAGAGATGCACCGATTACAATTTTCTAGGCCGATTCCGATTTCCGATTTTTCTTGAGTTTGACCTGCCGATACCGATTTTAGCTGATTCCGATTTCCTTTTTTAAACCACTTTACAGCACACACAAATATTTATTTTCTACCTTCTCTTTAATAGAACATTTTGCATAGAACATTTTTTAAACAGATAATCGCTATAAAATAGAACTAGCCTATATAAATGACTCCTGGTGTGGGAAATTCACACACATCTAAAGTGTAGTGTTATGGAAGAACCATTTCTTTCTTTTCACATCCAATACCCAACAAATTTTTTTTTATATATATATTTAGCAAACTAAACTTCTGTATGAAAAGAGGTAATGGCAATAAAATAATATATAAATAACAAATAAAAATAAAATAAATATACCCTTGCAGTACAAGATATTTCTCAACAACACACACACACACACACACAGGCCTATTGCAATCACTTGTACATCAATGGCAAGTTATATTTCTCAAACAGTTCTTCTCTCATCTGACACATGTCCAGCCAGGCTAAACAGGACAAGTGGAGCAAGTGCAGGAAAAGAATTGTGAAATAATAAAACAGGTTTGAATAGGTACATTTTCTATAAATATTTTTGAGTCTTAATTTTCTTTTCTGACATAGCCTAGGCTACTTCAGTTCTTGTTAAAACAATATTTATTTTGTCCATCAAAAGTGTGCTTTCACTTTAATTGAGTGCAGCAAAAATAGACTCTGCGCCGAAACGCGTGCTTCACTGTTGCTCACGCGACTCTCCAGCTCGACGCTCACGCGCTTCTCCGGCTCCCGGTGTGAATGCACTCATTGATTAACATGCATGTCGAAGAAAAAAAAAACGCGCTGCTCTCGCTTGCGGTGTGAAACGGCCGTAATTCACGAGGTTTCCTCGTATGTGCGTTCCGTGTGCACGTGTGATGCTGATGTTGCGCGATGTTAATCATGCGGCGCCCGAGTGCATTTGACCGGCATAAAATCGGATTATGTCAGACTGACCGGCCGGTCGCCGGTCATGGCCGATCACGTGAAAATCGGCCGATTCCGGTCACCAGCCGATCAATCGGTGCATCTCTAATTGATAATAATGTTTCTTAAGCAGCAAATCATCATATTAGAATGATTTCTGAAGGATCATGTGACACTGAAGGCTGGAGTAATGATGCTGAAAATACAGCTTTGATCACAGGAATAAATTAGATTTTACTATAAATTTAATTAGAAAGCAGCTATTTTGAATTGTAGTAATATTTCACAATATTAAAATTTTTACTGTATTTTTTATAAAATCGATAAATCCCAGCACCAAACTTTTAAACGGTAGTTTAATTCATAAAATAAAAAAAAATTTTAAACGAGTAACAAGGTTGCAGATTTAATCTAAATGATGTTATTAGTAGGGTCTAGCTAGTTTGGGACCAAATGTTATTAATAAACTTAAAGGGATAGTTAGCCCAAAAATTAAAATTCTGTCAGTAATGACTCTCCCACATGTTGTTCCAACCCCGTAAGACTTCCGTTCATCTTCGAAACACAAATTGTGGCTCAACCTTAAGTGGCTCAAAACAGTGGCTCAACCTTAGGGGGCTTTCACACTAGCACTTTTGGTGCGCACCCGGGTTCGAATGACGTCAGAGTTCGGTTCGTTTGGATGATGTGAACACTGTCTTCCGAACTCTGGTGCGCACCCGCGAACCGTACTCGGGTCCGCTTAAAAAGGTGGTCTGGGGTACGGTTCATGTGAACTCGGGTACGGTTCGCTGCTGATATGAACGCAATCGAACTCGGGTTCGGAACAGGCAATCGAACCAAGTGTGAAAGCGCCCTTAAAGGCACACTGTGGAACTTTTTGGCCACTAGTGGCGCTCGACCTGTAATTTCCCCCTAGAGGCCACAAGCGCCGCAGCGCTGTCGCAAAAGTCCACAAACAGTCAACCGGTCAGCCTCCCGTGTCTTTAGATTGTGTCTGCAGACAGTAGTTGACTTGTCGGTTGAAGAAAGATAATCGATTCACTATTGAACAAAATAATGATATAAATATAAGATTAATAATATAAATTATACAAAAAAAATAAATTGAACAAAAGTACACAGAAAACATGTCTGATCTGTTAAGTCGCATAGACAAGGGTTGCCCGATCCTGCTCCTGCCGATCGTCTGTCCTGCACAGTTCATCTCCAACCCTAATCACACACACCTGAAGCAAACAATTAACGTCTTCAGGATCTCTTTAAAATTAAAGTCAGGTGTGTTTGATCAGGGTTGGAGATGAAATCGTGTCGGGAAATCGTGTAACAAAACTGATATAACTCACAACCCACTGCCGTTATTTGTAGGCTTCAGTTTGTTTGTCCTTTTACACACATACAAATATGAGCTGAAGGCAGAAAAATAACGGCAGTATGTTGTGACTTATATCACTTATAGCATCCTACTTGCTACCAGATTGATAATTCGCTACTCTACCAGCATTCCTTGATACATGAAGTTAAATGGAGGACAAGATAGATTCCGTAACATGGCCAGACAGACAACAAATTCGGAAAAAATAGAGATATTGTGCAAGCAATATATTTAACTTACTAAGTTAGTCCAAAAGCATGACGGCCAGGTCAGGATCGGTCGGGCATCCCTCCTCCTCCTTTAGCGAGTGAGCGAACGCTGGACCTATGTTGATCCTCATCCTGGCTTTTAGTTTATCACTCTCCCTTTTTCTTTTTCTTTTGTGTCCTCTGACAAAATCTTTGCCTTCTTCCGAGTAGCTGTTGGTTCAGCCATGACGACAACATGCAGACGGCAATCAAATGCGAGTTGAGCTCTCACGTTAGAATTTGGGGAAGTGACGTACGCCATAAAGCGGTCGAATTTTGTAGTTCTTTGTGTGCTCGGGTTCCTACCCGCAACCCGAAGTTACATAGTGCTAGTAAAAGCGATACAGACACCTTCAGGCTACGGCAGACGTGTCATTCAACCTATTGTAAGTCGATGTAGCATCTCAATGGGTTTTGGTAATATATTATAAAGGTTGAAAAGTTCCACAGTGTGCCTTTAAGCTTATCAAGCGACGAGAATACTTTTTGTGCGCAAAAAAACAAACAAAAATTAGGGATGTCCCGATCCGATCACGCGATCGGAAATCGGGCCCGATCATATGGTTTCAGACTCGATCGGAATCGGACGTTACCTCCCGATCAGGACTCGGATATATGTAAATTAGGGGTGTAACGGTACATGTATTCGTAATTATTGAACCGTTTTGGTACGAGGCTTCCGGTTCGGTACGCATACAAACCGAACGATTCCTTGGACCATTTTTCCTGCAGACAAAATCCGCGCTGGCGCGACCACTACAACGTTGCGCAACATCAAATGGCAAACGTAATGAAAGCAGAACGAAACTGCGCTACTCATATTGTGCTTCACGGACCGTTTATCAGTTCGGACCAGCGACATCTGTGCAGCGCAAGGGGGTAATCCATCAGCCGGAAGTTGAAGCCTCGCGGGAGCCGCCATTGTAGCAGAACTTCACCTGCTGTTAGCATCCCATTGACTCCCATTCATTTTGGCGTCACTTTGACAGCGAATAACTTTACATCTGAGGCGTCCAAAGACTTAATTTGTCCATTATTTATTTCTAAAGAAACACGACAATGTATAAAATGCTCCATTACTTTGTATCTTACGTTACGGCCCCGTAGAAGCCGTTTTTGTAAAAATAGGCTAAAGATTGAGTCATAACCACGGGACTTTCTGTCGCACAATAGAGACATTACCGTATAGACAGGAGGAGAAGCTCGCGGCAATCTTTTACTGTCTATGAGGCAATCGGGGGGACATGAAGGCACAAAGTCAAGGTAGAAGCCCATAAATAGAGAGTCCATAAAAGCAACGGGACAAAATATTTCAACAACGTTTTTGAGGAATTAGGTGATTCAGATTTGTCTTGGCACAGCTACTAGAAGATTTACAACTGTCAGACTGTTGTCACGCTCAGTTTGAGCCTGCAGTCGCTCAGACATCAGACAGGAAGTGCAATAATCGGGCTTCAGTCTTCTCCGTTGAAATCAATGGGGTCGCTGTGTCCTTTAGCTGGACATAACATTATTCAAGAACCGCTATAATGCCAAAACAATCTGTTACCTTAAATTATATGTTTATCTCTGTAAAGCTGCTTTGAAACAATCCATTGTTAAAAGCGCTATATAAATGAAGATGAAGATGACTTGTGTCCATTTCTTTTACTGTCTATGGTGCAGCGCGGAGATCAAGCGACACTGTTACTACACAGCGCTAAGAGATCCAGTGAAGAAAACATTTGAATTCGCCACTGAAGTAATAACATCGCTGCGAGATCTAGTGAGAGGCATTCACATTTCTCTGTTATTAACCGTAGATCCCTATTAGATCAAACAGCGCTGACGTGGAAACCAGGAGAAACATTGTGCCGTGAATGAACAAGGATTTAATGTTGCACTTCAAAACTCAAATATTATATAAATATATATTTAAATGTTATTTTTAATGTGATTACCAAAACATTATTTGTTCATCCTTCAAAGATTACCCCATTTATAAACCTGAAAGTTTCAAGATGTAGAAAAACTCAAACTTATTTAAAAATAGTTTTTCTTTTAATAAATAGGAAATTTCTCTGGCATTTCTTTCTTTTTGCTGTATCGTATCGAACCGAACCGCAAATTTTGTGAACTGTTACACCCCTAATGTATATATATTATCATTATTTTTTTATACACTTTTAAAACATTTTTATTTTTTGCCTGCCGGGTATTTTAAGTTGAGGTGCTATTTGTTTTTATATTAGACTTTTTCTATATTTACTGTTGCACTAAATTCCAAAAGTGAAGATTTTATGTTATTTATTACTTGATTGTACAAGCTACCTCACAGACGTGCTCTGTTTGTTAACAGAGTTGTTGAATGTTAAAATAAGGTGAATTAAATAAAAAATAAGGAACATCCTGGATCTGTTTTTTCTCTCTTCTTTATTCTTTTTTTATGTATTATATAAGTATCGGATCGGGACTCGGTATCGGGAGATACTCAAAATCAAATGACTCGGACTCGAGGGCAAAAAACCCTGATCGGGACATCCCTAACAAAAATAACGACTTTATTCAACTATTCATTTCCTTCTCTGTGGGCCTCGAGTGAGTTCACGTAGTGATATTGCGCAAAGCTTCTAGGTTGTACGTCACACGCATCACACATGACCAGCGTCGGCCAATAGTGAGCCTGCGTGTGACGTACGACACAGAAGCGCTGCGCTGTTAAGGGGGTCGCACACCGAACGAGAAGCGCAGTTTCTTTATAAAATGTCTTTAAAATTCGAACACATTATTCTCTATGAGTGTACACACACCGGCGGCGCCATTCGGCGTCTGTCCGCGGCGCCCAGCTACGGCTCAGGACCTTGTTCAAAACCCTGCCGCGCCATTTACATAGTTGTAAATTAAATTTACATTTATTTGTCTCAAATCGTCGTTAATGTACATACTGACTTCACCCTGTGCTGCAATATACATTTAGTTTTACATTCATTTACAGAAATCAGCAGCTAGAATTAAAATTGCTTATGTTTGCGGATTTTCAGTTGATATTCTCATAACGAACGCTCTGAGGTAAAGTGTGTTCAGACTGAAGACATAGCAACGATTGTATTAAACTGTTCAGTACAATCATAACAGCACAGACATTATCTTAATTCCATAATGTCTTTAAACATAACAATATTGCTGGCCATAAACTGAGAAAGTGCGCGTCCGGTGTGCGATACCTCGAGTTGTCCTAGACGCAATGCGGCGCTGCGCTTCTTGTCCGGTGTGCGACCCCCTTTACACTACGTGAACTGACTCGAGGCCCACGGGAAAGGAAATGAATAGTTGAATAAAGTCGTTATTTTTGTTTGTTTTTTGTGCACAAGTATTCTCGTCGCTTGATAAACTTAAGGTTGAGCCACTGTAGTCACTCGGACTATTTTAACGATGTCTTTCATAACTTTTGGGCCGGCCATTTTCGATCCCTTAAGAAGCCTATGGAGGAGTGAGACAGCTCTCAGATTTAATCAAAAATATCTTAATTTGTGTTCCGAAGATGAACGAAAGTCTTACGGGGTTGGAACAACATGAGGGAGAGTCATTACTGACAGCATTTTCATTTTGGGGTGAACTAACCCTTTAATAAACTGAAGAAATGTTTTTTTTTTTTTTTTTTTTACTGGTTGAGCTTGACTAATGCAGTCAACACTAAAATGAGATTGATGATACTCGTCATCCTGCTATGCTGTAGAATAGGTCCAAATGATGTCACTTCCTGTGTGTCACAATTTCAATGGAAAGTTCCATTTCTTTATTAATGGGAAAAATCAGTATGAGTTTGCATGAAACATTTGTAACTGATACATTTTGGTATTTAAAATAAGACCGATGTGTAAAACTATCTTGTGGAAAGTGCCTTCTAAACCTTTGGCTTACATTCTTCTTTTGTCTTCTCACACAGAAACAGACAACGAAAGCTGGGAACGAAGCTTCAGTGATTTGCTTCAAAACCCCAGTGAAAACTGACCCCACACACATACATACATATGCACACACACACACACACTCTCAAACACACTGGAGTTTCATAGTCTGGACTGTTCTGGTTAATGTGAAAGCACAGAACAGTGTACTTGTGGACCAAAGGAGCGAGTTTGTATCGCAGACGTGACCGTTATCACATGACCCAACTGTTCGCACGACAACATGGCCTCCCCCCCCCCCCCCCCCGAGCGTTCCTAATGCATGCAGACCGTGCAAGAGACAAAACTATTTAATGACAAATGTAATATATATTTTATTCATTAACATTCACAGGGACGATCTTAATGGAGATGTGAAGGGTGGAAGTGAATGAAAGAAATTATGACATGGCAAACATATCAGCATGGCATTACTTTTATTTAAACGACATGTTAAAGGACCAGGGACATGAAAGTGGGAATTCAAGGCTGGGTAATAAATCAGTAGGGAAGGAATGCAGAACCAAATGCCGCATTTAAAACAGATGTGGGGTGAGGGGTGGGTGGGGGGGTTATTGCTTTTACTCATTTGTATATCCTAAAATAAATAAATATTCATTACAAGGTGAATATCGCCAAAATGTCCAGGTCACAATTTACCCTAAAATAATGTTTGTTTGTTTTTGTTTTTTTTGCATTTACCAAATTCTCATTAACGTGTCCAGGCGTTTTACCATTTTATTCTCAATAATGATTCTCATTACTGTGATAGTTTTTTTTTATTGCATATTGCTTTACAGAATGTGTTTGCCACAATGTAAAAACTCATAATGGTCCTAAAATAGGCTTCACTTTCTTAAAGCAAAATATTTATTTAGTTTGATTTGGGGTGAAACGCAACCCCGACATGTTCTCGACAGGCTTTGCGAGATTCACCTTGGATCCCTGTTAAAAAGTGTAATCTAAACTAAAATAATTTGCACTGTCAATTCGATTCGATATTAACACTAGTTTTTTGTGTGTGTGTGTGTAGAGGCAAGGATTCTTGTGTTTCTGCTCTTTGCTTGGCCATTTTTGTTTTAAAGTTTGTTTTCTTGCATTCGCTTTTTCCTCCAGACGTCCGTGAGCAGGATTGGTAAATGTCTTGAGCAGAAAGGCATTTCAGAACATGGAGATGCTACAACTAGTTTCAGATTCATTTGTCTCAATTGGTGCTGGGAACAAAATTAGGTCATGGGAACACAATTCGAGCCTGTTTTTGGTCAGAATTATGTTGTTTCAACACCATTTGCATTGTTGTGTTGTACTTGCTAAATGTTTCGTTCTGCAACATCACAAAGAACAACTTTTTCAGATTTATTGGGAATTAATTCAGCTGACGGCTCATAATGTTTGTTTCAGTGTGCAGATAATATGCAGTAATATTTCATTTGAATTGTCATTCCTTTTTTTGTAATATCAATCATCTCAAAGGATGCCATTCTGACAGCGCAGGAATAATAAACTTCAGTTTTTTTATATTAATGTTTTTTTTTTTTTCATCTCTTTTTCCTGTATATTTCTGACCTATTTTTCCCTGATGTTGGCCATTTTTTCACCTGAACTACTTTCCGTTTGCGACATTCCCATAATACCACTATTGAATATTTAAGGACGGCTTTGCAACTGCTACAACAGGAAAATAATACATGTCAAATGGAGATACGAAAAGGACATTAAAAAAAGATCTGAACCCAAACCTCAGGTGACCTCTAGCATGTACCGAGGCCTCTGTTTTTAGGATGATGGAGAAACTGTCTGTGACGGGGTGTTTATATAAAGGGAAGGGAGGTTATTGCATAACTCTAAGATGATCCTCTCTTTTATCATGTGTAATTCATATCAGGCTGAATAAAAAGCAAAATATGTTTATGTATGAACTGTTGCAGTTATTTGTGCAGGTTTTAGTCAATGTGAATGTTGATTTGTGTAATAGCAAAAACATATATTTTCTTTAATGTGTATCATAAGTTCCTAAAGTCTACAAGCTATAGTTTCGGTAAACACTCAAATGAATTATTTTTAAATGATTAAAGTACATGTACATTTCTTATTTAAACTTGATCTTCAGTTTAACAGAATCATTTTGTAAATTTCACCAGCTGTATATATGTATTGCAAACTATCTAATGTATTTTAACAACTACAAAACTATAGGTTCGGTATACTCTAAAATTAATATTTTTTAAATGATTGAAGTATAGCTATATTTCTGATTTATTTAAACTTGATCTTCATTTTAACAGAATCATTTTGTAAATTTCACCAGCTGTATATATGTATCGCAAACTATGTAATGTATTTTAACTACAGGTTCGGTACACACTAAAATTTATATTTTAATAGTTTTTAAATGATTTAAGTATCGCTACATTTCTGATTTATTTAAACTTGATCTTCAGTTTAACTGAATCTGAATCATATATTTTTTAATTTCACCTGCTGTATGTATCGCTAATAATGTATTTTATTAACTACTTTCATTAATATTTTAATATTATTTTTTAAATATTTTTGAGAAAAACATATTTCATAATACTTCTTGAACAATCGTTGCATAATTATCTTCCTTGTGCACGTTATTTCACAACTTTAATCACGCTTTTTACTAATTGTCCGGAAGGCCATTTCAATAACGCAAGCCCCTTATATTCGAGAATCCCGCATTGTGGAGCTGCGCAGGCGCAATGGGCCTCCCTGTCCGAGTCACTACGTCACCGCAGCGCGACTCGTGTTTTCGGTGGAAGAGAGCGAAATCGAGCGGAAAATAGAGAGAGAGAGAGACCATGTAAAACACACTGTTGAGTGGACATGAGGTATTTACAACCGTGCCAGTGTGTGGAAGAGATGAAACAGCCCTGAAAGACTCAAAGTGTCCTCCTTTGGAGCTTTGCGGGTAAGCTGATTTTCAATGCTTTTCTAATGTTTACATTTGAATTTTTTTTTTTTTTATAGTGTGTTAAGTTACGTTATTTTTTAGTTGACTCTTCCTCCTGCAGACAGAGACCTCATGGTTGGTTTATGGCTCTGACATGCCTTAAGTTAAAAAGTAAATGCTAACATAAGTCATGCCACAGTTGCAGAGCAACTTAATCTTATACTTTCTCGTACTCTTACTTAATCTTATACTTTCTCGTACTCTTTGTGGATACTATATAACCATTTGTGCCAATCAAAATAACGTTACATCTTCCCTTTTGCCATATGTTTGTCTTTGAGTGTTTGCTGGCTCTCAGCTCTTGACTCCGATGGTTTTGCTTTGTGAAAGCTAAGCCAGAGCAGAAAACAAAACACCCACAATGGAATCATCTAAGTTTCGTTTCTTTATATTCCGTTCAGTTGCTTGCTTCATTTTAGGGTAATTCAAATAAGGCAACTAAAGGACGTTTTGTATCCACTGATTTGACCGTCAGAAATATAGTTGCTTATTTCATAATACTATATTCTTATTTCATAATAAAAATTCACATATTTGCACAGTATATGTACCTGCAGCTACTAGTTGACACACCCTTGTTTTATTGTATGCTTATAATCATTGTACAACATTAAGTGGATGCTACAGAACAGGCTGTATTAACCTTGATTTGTGTATTTGATAGACAGATTTTCACTGTGTGGGAACACGTTTGTTTTCTGATCTGTTATGTCTGTTCACACTTTATAGGACACACCATGCTATCATTGTTTGTAATTTGTGTTAACTTTGATCTGATCCTTTCTATTATTATTATTATTATTATTATTATTAACTATTATTACAATCTGATTTCTTTGTGTACTGTTTTTCTTAGATCTGCTATATACTATCAGAAATAGTTACAGAAATGTTCTCAAGATATAAACTGGTTCAGATGTCCTATTACAAAAAAAAAAAAAAAAATATATATATATATTGGTTATTGTAGAAACCAACCAAGCCCCCCCCCCCATGAAATAAGTACAAAATTGTCATTTATTGGATTTTAATTGGATTTTTGGTAAATCTGTGGTGGGTCTACCACGGGGCTTCTTGGGGTTTTGGGATTTTTATGTTAAATTCATCAATCTGGTGCACTTTGAGAGTTCAAAATTAAAAGCTCCACTTTTGAATAAGAAATAATATCAAGTCTATACAACTTGTCAACTCGGCGAATCACAACAAGTGTATCGGTGAGAACACCCATTTAAACAGCATACACACACCTGAGCTTGACTGCACATCATATTTTTGACATTTGATACTGGTTTCAATAGTAAGCAATAGAAATGAAAAAAAAAAAACCCTGCCTAGTGCATATATATATATATATATATATATATATATATATATATATATATATATATATATATATATATATATTTAAACTCGTGAACCCCCCCCCCCCCCCCCCCCCCCCCCATTAACACCTGAATCCTTTCAAAAATCTTGCTTCCAACGCCCCCGTTGAGAACCACTAATAAATGGTTGTCCACTGTTATCCATGGTCAAGAATGTATTTGACTGATATGAATGTGTTTGATCATTATAATCAACTTCTTGTATAATGATCATACTATTGCTTTAAAAAGTTTGAGCACATGGCTGAGCCCTCAAGTAAAAGATGGAAAATTGGTCTCTTTTGTTATACAATTCTCAAATTATTGAATATTAGTGAGTCAATAATCATAGGTGAAAAGTCTGATGCTTGAGCACATGCTAGTAGAAAGTTTATTTATGCAAGAGTAAACATTTTCTCAGAAAGCATCAATGAACACTTGAGTTCAGTCGGAGTCTTGATGTGTTTTATTTTTTACATTTTCCAAAAGTAATTGGCATGCATTTAAAGAGACAACGTTGGGTTGGTTGCATGGCCTTTATTGCAGTTAGTAGTGTTTCTGATTTCAGGCAGAATTACTATAAATAAATAAATAATATATGTTTAAAAGAGTGTGCAGTGGCTGACCTGGAGTTGCTCCGTGAACAGAGTCGACTTTGGGAATCTTCTCTGTATGACAAGACAGACTTTATCAAAGTAGCAGACTCTTCAAGACCGTACTAAGCTCTTTGCATCTGTGTGCACAGGTGATCATGATGGAAAAGTGTCTGTGGTGCACCACGGCCCTGGAGGCGGAGGGAGATGTGGCGATCGTCGACATGTTGCGACGCTACAGTTTAGGCAAGCTGTCTGAGAGGGTGATGAAGTCTCTGAATGAAGACCTCAGCTACTGCATGGAGTGTGTGGTGGAGTATCATCGAGCCAGAGACAAGGTCCCTGATCTGCGCAAGGTACGCAAATAATAGCATATTTACAATGCTAAGGCATTTTAAGTGGCATTTACTTGTATTTGTATTATACTTTATTGTCCCATTCCTGGGAAATTTGTCTTGGACCACATGACACGGCCAGTGCACAACCTCAATCACACACAACACAATACATACAATAACATGTGATAATAAGCAATAACTCATTTCAATGAATTATATAAGAACTAGCAGCATACTACATCAATTAAATAAAAAAATCTCTATTTAAAATTGATCGCAGTTGGAACAAAAGAGTTTTTTATAACGATTAGACTTGCACATCAGGCTCTCCTCCCTTTGGGAGCTATAACGTAACAAAGACCCTGAATCTTCTCCCTGATATTTACTTGCATTCATGTCACCAAACAGTGTATTAAGACAATTACACGGCAAATCTAACTCCATGCTTTCATACTAGGGGGTGAGGTGGGTCAGAGGTTTGTTTAAGATGTGTTCACACTTGGCAGGTTTGGTTCGATTAAAATGAACTCTGGTGCAATTGTTCTGTTAGTGTGGTTTTGAACCAGCTTTGCCATCCGAACCCTGGTGTGCACCAAATAAGCAGACCAAGATCCATGCCTTGCCTTGTGACCGTTAAAAATTATAGACCAATTTCCAGCCGACGTCACAGTTGCGTCACGGCGCTAGCTGGTGGCAGAACAAAGGGAAAACTGGAGGCGGCAAATACAAACTAGCACAGATTCGGCTACAAAATAAGGATCTTAAATTATTCTTCTTATTATTAAATGTCATCTTGTTGTGTTGGGTGCAAGAATCAATGAAATATTAATATGCTGTATCTGCAATTTTTTATTTCTAGAAAATATTCACCTCATTAAAATTGCACCGTAATGTCACTCTTTACATTGTCGTCTTCTTGGCGCTGGCTAGGCAGAACTGCGGATCGTACCACACAACTTGTACATGACCATTCAGCACATAGTTATAGGCATCTAAAGATTTTTATGCCCTCCGTTTCTCTATCAGGTAGGTGTAGAAGTCAGGCCACTCAACCAGAGGTAGCGTTAACGTTAATCCTGTCAGATCGTCCAGCGTGTACAGTACGGGTCGGCCAATCTGGTTCTTTCCGTTAAAATGAACTTTTGCAAATAACAATCGGGGTCCTGGACAGTGAGTGGCCTTGCACATTAAGATAAAATCGGATTTTCTCCAGTCATTGTTAAAAACAAGCTAACAAAACTTGCAGACTTTACGTTAGTGAAGCGGCCAGAGGGATCGTTCTGCCACCACCTAAGCTCCGCCCACATAAAAACGTCACCATGTTTACCAACTGAAAATTGGTCTATGGTCTATTCTATATGTTGTGGAAATTCACCAATAAAATTAGTCTACTTTTTTTTTTTTTTTTCTTTTCTTTTTATTTTGTCTGAAATCATGATCAGGGTAGTCTCTTACAACTGAAATATCTCTCAGAGAGCTGCAAATTGACCTAAGCAAAACAGAGTACTGACCAACATGAATATTATTTTAATTGGTAACATTTTATCTGACTTCCTAGACTCTTCACAGGCCTACTGACCTTGACTGCTGAAAGAAGCATATCAGCTGTTTCTCGCAGCATTTGCAGATTAAAACTGTAAACATAAGAGAGAGACAAAAAAAGAGTTTAAAGGGGGCAATATATCTGAGTCTTCTACCGTGATGGCAAGAGGGGCCTGTGATCGGTAGTTACCTGAGGCCTTGCCTTTGAGTGTCTCAAGTCACCTTTATTTATATAGCGCTTTTTACAATACAGATTGTATCAAAGCAGCTTCACAGTGAAAACATGAAAATAATACAAGAAGTTTGTTTCTAGAAGAAATTTGCGTCATCGTCCACCTGAAGTTAGGCAGATCAAAAATATTGTTGAATAATTAAGCAAGGCAACAGTGGCAAGGAACCAAAACTCCATCAGGGACAGAATGGAGAAAAACACCTTGGGAGAACCCAGACTCAGTCGGGGGCCAGTTCTCCTCTGGCCAACGAACGAACCGTGTGTGATTTATGATTCAGGCAACATTACAGGTCAGAAGTCAAGAGAATTTACAACATCTCCATACTTTACAGTGAAAATCTAATCCTTACATATATCATATGCCATAACCTCCTTTGGGCAGCGACCTGCTTGAAACATTCTCAAACATTAACATTCTTTAGAAGCAATTACTTTGTCCTCCTCCTCCAAATCCCTGTCAAAAGCATCATTAAAGGGGTCATGACTTGTTTTTTTGTTTTGTTTTATGTTCCCTTAGGTGCAATTATAGTATTACTATATTTTTTTGTACAAAAAACTTAAATGTAGTGATTTATGACCTTTTTCCACACTGTTTCTCCCCCTCTGATTCAAACAGTCTGTTTTGGAGGTGTTTCCCCTTTAAGAGTTCAGTGTTAACGCCCACTGTTATGATTGGCTAACGTCAGTGCTGCTTATGCATAAATTATTAACGTTAATCATTTTGTATCACATGTAGGCTACACAATGCTCCGCCACGTGAAACTTCGGTCTTCGATCTTTTACCATCGTGTCAATTTTCAATTGATTTTGATTCATATGCGGGAGGGAGAGAGAGAGGGAGAGACAGAGAGAGGGAGAGAGAGCAGGACAGTTTGAAGGCGCGCGCGCGGCCGGGGCGCTCTCTCTCTCTCTCTCTCTCTCTCTCTCTCTCTCGTCGTTGTTTCAGTAACATGCGCCCTGTCACACTCCTCTACATCAATCACCGAACAAATAAGGCTTTGGCGGGCTGCATATGCTGCAAATAAACTGCATCCAACTGCTTTCCCTGACGTCTGGATCGTTCGGCAGCATTCAAACATGTTGCTTGTCCACAGCAGGAACAGCACATCTGCGTTGGCATCGCAGTCACTCGCTGCACGACAGCGCATGCGATGATGTCAAATGAGTAAGTTAGTTGTCTTGCGCTGGAGGCGGTCATATGCAAACGACTGGTACGTCACTTCGTACCGTGACGTCACTAAGAACAAAGGATCTAGAACGAGCTGTATTTAGAGCTTGATTAAATAAATGCTTCCTTTATAATGGGGACGACGTCTTAAGCTATGAAATTTGCAGGAGGTTTTAATGGTACAAAGACCTCTTAAATACCAAAAGGTCAAGGCAAATTTGGTTTCTCATGTCATGACCCCTTTAAGTAACCATAAAGGTAGAGCGTCTGTTTTAAGTACATACAATAAAAAATAGTGTAATTTATGTATTATGTCTATCTATATATCAAAAACAATGTAGCTTTCATGATTAAAAGAAAGATTGACAATTAATCCTTTATAAGCAGTAGTGTTTGAAAATCACAGGAAAATACTATTTCTCTTACAATTGTAAGAATTTGGGTAGTTACATGTACTACATCTGCCTTGTCATTACTGTCACATGACCGACAGTGTCCGTTGCTCTTTAATGTCATTCATAAATCTTCTCCCGTGGCCTTATGGGATGGTAAAGTATCCAGCGAATGCGCTCTCAAATTCTCACCGGAAGTAGTAGGTCATACAGGTGCTTTTTGCCCACTGTTGTTCAAATACTATTAATTCGTATATACTAGTCTGTTGGCGTACCGTTTTCCATACTATATAGTAGGGAAGTATTTTATTTTGGGCACAATGTGTGTCTTAACTAATTGCTAGTTGGTCAGACCAGTTCTTAAGGCTAATCAGGTCGAATTTAAATTAGAAAATTAAGACTATCTTTTCATGTAAAAATTATGTGACTAACTTTGTAAGACTAGTCAAAGCAGTTTATACAACAGGCCACTGGGTCTTCTCGTCATAAGGGCTACTTTGCCATTACAGTTTAGTAAATTAGGTGTTGAAAATACCATGTACACAGTTACAGTCAGTGCATTTAGCCCAGCACACAGCTTTGTTTTGCATGTTCAGGTACTGAAGGGAATCCACATACCTGACTGAACTGGTGCTTCAATAAATATTCTTTGAGTGATTTTGTTTTTGAGAGAAGCATCCAACTCGTGTTAAGGTGTTAACTTCTATTTACTCTTCTAACTGACCGTGGCAGCCTAGGTCACTGGGGTCACTCAGCCGCCTGACTCCTACATGACTTAGGCTAAATCAAAGGATATTTATTGCAGCGGCAGTGGATTCCAGAATCCTCCCCCTCAGTAAGTTCTTTTGCAAAATATAATTAAGCCCTAAAAGATTTGTTTTGTATCTTTAGTTTTGGTGTTAAAAATGACAGCATGAAAGCTAGGCGAACCAGGACAAAATGTATCCATTTCTTTTTGTTGTACGGACCAAGAAACTACCAACACCCGTAGATCGTCTTTACACAGAACTTTCAGCAGGCACACAGCAGTCTTAAGTCCTCCGTCCTAACTGTTTAAAGACATCATTTGTTGTTCCAAGAATGCTGTTAAATCATTTATCATTTTAGAATTAAAGACTAAAATGATAATGCAGCTTCCACTTGTATACAGTTCATAAGCGGTGATCCCATTCACCGGTAGTGTCCTCCCTTTTTTTTTTTTTTTTTTTTTTGGCTTATCTTCAATCTCTTGCTACAATTATTTCACTATCTTACTGCTGTCTTTGACTGGTACATTCCATTCAGTGTGTCATAAGCCATGTTTCCTTCCACAAATTTTGGGATATCGCTTAATGGAAACATAAAATTCTGGAATACCTGGTCGGGTGCTAAAGGATTGTGCAGGAGAGCTCAAAGATGTCTTTACGGACATCTTTAACATTTCTCTGAGCCAGGCTGTTGTCCCCACATGCTTTAAAGGTACCACAATTATACCAGTTAACCAACCCCATCCGTTTTTAATGACTATCGTCCAGGGTTGTGGACTCGAGTCGCATGACTTGGACTTGACTTGGACTCGAGTCCCAAATTTGATGACTTGCGACTCGACTTGACATATTCAAAGATGACTTGCGACTCGACTTAGACTTTGACAACAATGACTCGCGACTTGACTCGGACTTGAGCCCTGTGACTTGGAAAGACTTGACCTACCTTCTAAAACCACAGATCAGAGATGTAATAATCACTGACTGTAGTATAGCACTGTATCATTGACGCATGATCACAGCGCTGATTAGCGCTGTTTTCGCACGTTTGGCACTGAGCCAGAGAGCGCGTGATTTTTAACGCACATTTTAGCCTATAGGTAACTATAAAGTCTTCTCCCTGTTCACCAGCCACTCACTTTCATGTCTTTCGGGAGAAATGGATGGATTTGCGTTACGTTTTGTAACGTAACGTAGCCCCAAAAAGTGCCACGTGGCGCTTGATACGTCGCCATAGAAATAGGAATGTTCTAGTACAATTACTGTCGCGTTAACAAAATAATTTAACCAGGGACTCAATATTTTACTTAATTTTACTTAACTTAATGTGTAGCAAATCACGATTAATTTTCCCAATGAACAGTTACTTTTATTTTTTTTATTTTTAAATCTGCATTGCCACAATAAATTTGATAATATTATATATTATTATATTATATCATATTTTAAAAGCCTTTCTGATGTAAATTAGTATACATTTCATTTACTATAGTAATTAACACTGAGACAGTAATTTGTGCAAAAAGCACTAATGACTTGTTTAAGACTTGAAGCTTAAACTCGAGGACTTGCAACTTGACTTGGACTTGTCTGTCTTGACTCGGGACTTGACTTGGGACTTGTCTGTCTTGACTCGGGACTTGACTTGGGACTTGAATGCAAAGACTCGAGACTTACTTGTGACTTGCAAAACAATGACTTGGTCTCACCTCTGCTATCGTCCTGTTGCACTGACTCCTATTGTCATGAAGTGCTTTGAACGGATAGTCATGCGACACATCAACCATAATCCCCCCCTCCTTGGACTCCTTCCAGTTCGCATATCGGGCCAACCAATCCATTGATGCAGTTTCTATCAGCCCTCTCTCATTTAGAATTTTTTTATTTTTTATGTGAGTGCTTTTTATTAGGGGTGTGCATTGGCACTGCCCTCACAATTCGATTCGATTACGATTCACCAGGTAACGATTCAATTCGATTCTACGATGCATTGCGATGCATCACAATTCTACTGCACACAACAAGGCAAATTTTTCATCAGTCACGAGGCAATACAAGTAGTCAGATATCGAACAACAGATTTATTGGCTGCTATTGGGTGTATTATAACTCCCCTGTAACTTTAACATAAATGCCATTAAATAAAATATTTAAATCCAAGCTTTGGGTGCGTTTTTGATTACCCGTCTATGGGCCTGTTCACATATCGCGTCTTTTGCACGCTCAAGTTCGTTATTTCAAATGTAGTCAGGGCGCGCAGTATGCGCGCTCATAATGGAAGCGCGGTGCGACGCGCTCGTTTTTTTCCAAGCGCGTCCGCGCCGCATCGAGATAAAAACATCTCAACTTTTTAGAATGCCACAAGCGCACCGTAGGTCACGTGACAAGAACGGTTTGCTGTAACGGAGAGCGCAGCTGATGGTTGCTTCGCAAGGACAGACGCCTCCAGAGCGCAACCGCCCCAGCGCTTTGGAAAAAGGAGAACGCGGCGCGCCTAGCGTTTTTAGGCGCTATATGTGAATGGCGCCATATCGCGGTCATCTCCCTCCGCCTCAGCCATATTTATTGTTGTTATTATGCCCCCGGAAGTGATTGAAACTTTATTGTCCAAGGCCAGAAAATAAACAGTGACATAATCGATTATGGCACTTTGCCGCATCGATGCTGAATCGTACATTTCCCGCATTGCGATGGATCGATCATTGTTGACACCACTACTTTTTATAGGTTTTAGTTCGGCATTTAATACCATCATTCCACAGCAGTTAATACAGAAACTGGACCAGAAATTCCCTGGTTTTGTCCGTAGTGCTTCAATGCACTGACATACATGTACTACAAACATATTTCTCTAATAAAAAAATTACTATAGCATCTGTGAAACTATCATTAATGAATCCTTCTCGCCCTAAGCTAAAAGCTCTATTAGTAAAGTCTAAAGTGCAATATTGGAGATGCTGCTAAGCGTCCAATAGGGAATGTGGAGGTACGTCACGCCGTGTTGCATTATAGGACGTGGGCGCCATCTTTACAGGCACGATCTCTGTTTACCTTCGCTATAATAGTGGGTGTTTGGCTAAAACGAGGTAAAATTGAAGAAGAACGGAAGAAATGGAGATGTTTAAAGAAAAAGAGAAGGGACCCTACCGGGATAAACTAAATGCCACTGCCAAAAAACGTTATTTGGACAAACTATCCGCGATAAACAACGTTGATACATCTGATTTAGTTTTGGTGTTCTAAGCCTATGCTAAGTTGATTAGTATTGTGCATAAAGTTCAAGCTATTTTACCTGAAAAGCAGCTCTCATAGTTAATGTTAACTTGCTATTTTCAGCATATGTTAAGTTTTCATAGGTTGTGCAAGATAAAAAATTGTACATTACTTTATAATGCCACAAGATGTGGTAACTTGTTAAATAAAACTGTGCCTTATTGTCATCATTTAATGTTTACACGTGTAAAAATGATGAGGGTATTTGGTCGTTTATTTTAAAATAGTTTGATGTATCTTTGCCCATTTATGTGTACTTAAAGGGTCTTTGTGGATGCAATCAGTACAGAAACAGAGAAGTCACTTAATGCATTTATTAAGCAGTTATATAAAAACATGATTCACAAACATTTTAAAAAAGGCATGTAAAAAGATGTACAGAATATCAAAGCAAATTGTTAATTGAAAACAAAATAAATATAATTTGATTCATGCAATGTGTCCTGGCTTTATCATCTGCTAACATGAACCACACATTCAACATCATTCATCAACTATCCTCCTCATAGAGGAATATACAATACACAACCTCTTGCTTTGTACAACTTTTAACAAACGTAGTATGCAGTGAAGGACAGTAAGTAAAGTTTTTCCTCATGATTGCAGCACCCCACGCGATCCGGCGTCTTCTCGTCAGCTCCTCGACCTGCTTCCCTTGTTGTTTTTTCCAAGAAAGAAAGGTGAACAAACGTATTCCATTGTTCAGTTTCCTCCCTGAACGATCGTGTGACCTGCTATGGCAGTTGAACTGAACAACCATATCGACGTTTATTAAAATCTCGACAGAAAATCCAAACACATCCTCCAACACATGCATTTAAATACAGCGGTATTGGGCGCGATCCTGTAAATATGGCGGCGGACCCATAATGCAACACGGCGTGACGTCATCTCCACATTCCCTATTACGCTTAATGCTTGCAGCATCTAAGGAGTGTTTTTACTCCTCAGTCTCTTCATACTTGTTTTTGGAATATTCAATTTTATTAATCAACTCTTGTATGATCCAATCTTTCTGTTGTATGAGTAACAATCTCTGTAAATCATGCTTAATCTGCCGGATGTCTTTTAGTTGTGGCCTACGCTGTTGTCTTCTAGCGGTTTTCCCTTTCTTCATTTTAGTCTTCGTCATTCTTATCTCCTGTTACAAACCTTTTGAGTCTAGGGAGAATAAAGGCTCGTACACACCGGGACGAACATAGGCGCGCGTTATTCGCCAGCGTTTTTCAGCGCGTTTTTTGTTCACACCCAAGCGATTTTTGCTGACGATGAGCCGAGTGAACATGCAAATTCATTCCCTGACATTAGATGGCGCCCATTTGCTCTGCAATACCACTCCATAACAGTTCTCTTTTATCAAGATTTTTGTAGTCGCTGTCGCATTTGTCATATAGTTCATGTTCCGACACCAACGAGACCAGCAGCTCTACATTCATCTTGCCTTGCATCTTCCTCGTCTTATTTCTTCCCAGCAGTGTAGACGCTACTTGGCGTATATCTTCTTCGCCGTTACGTATGTGTGCTCGGCAAGACCGTTTTGTGTTTGAGCGCCCCCAAGTTGTGTTTTACTGTAACTTCAGAAGCTCCAGACACGTGAGCAAAAGCGCCAATCTCATTGGTCGGATAGTTTTTGACGCAGCGCGTCAAACTAAAGAAACGAACCCGAGGCGTTTTTTAAAAAATGACGCTTTTACGCGTGGCGTTTTTCGCGTCGGTGTGCACACTCACATTAGCGGCCTTTGTTTAGTCACGAGGCGTTAAACGTCGGCGAATATCGCGTGCGAAATTCGTCCTGGTGTGAACAGGCCTTAAGGTGTGCAAAATACTGAACGTGTACTGGAAAACATCTCACACAAACCAGTCTAATTCAAGTATAGTGATAATTTATTACAGGGAAAAACGAGATGTAAAGAATGCCTCAAGATAATTATTTACATAAATGTACAACTTCTATACAAAACATAACCAGGGAAAAGGTCCACAAAAGAAAGAGGTAAAGAGAAAAGAACTAGACAGTGCCAAATCAAAAAAAGAAGCAAAACCATCTTACTAGATAAACAAACAAAACAATTTATAACCTGACTAAGTTAACCCTCATCAAAAACAAAAAGATCTTCAGCATCAAAAACACCATAAATAAACTACTCTTACTACAAAACGAAAAATACAAAGAATGGCACGTGTCGCTAAACTAGTGTTCTATACACAATTGGCAACTCAGGTGTAGCACATGTATATCACGTAATATCTCACCTTTTCTTTTCTCTTCCCCGTTTAATAACAGGTCTAACAACCAGAACAGAAAAACCTAAATGTGACCCAAATGAGCCTCTATTTACCAAGTTCTCAAAGAACACTGCGTCTCTGAAACATTAAAATGGTACAGGGCAATCATGCATCAGACAGATCAAGTGAAAGTGGGCTCTATCGTGCAAATCATCTCCCGCCTCCCTCGCAGGTGCGCTCTTTATAGGCACATGACGCACCCTCATTGGTGAAGCCGCGTTGTATCATTTCGATGATTGACAGATGGATGAATCAATCAGGTAGCCGCATCGTCCTACTGAGAATGAAAGTAAAGCGAAAAAAAGGGGGAGGTAAAAAACAACCCCAAACAAATAATAACATAGGACGTAACCTCTCCGCATGTGTTTTTGACATCCTCTTCACGCTTCTGTGCCCTCTCGTTAACTTTTGTGGTTGGTTATAAACATTTAGTTCAGGAACTTTAGCTTTCACAACTTTTGCTTATTTCATCCTGTTTATAAAGAAATGAAGTCAAGTGCAATGTCATTCTATGCATTGCAGGTGCTTTTCAAGCATCTTTATGTAACTACCTTAAAAGCAAGGAAAATAACTTATTTGAAATGGGTAAATGGCAGTATAAGTGTACAAAACTATAGATGGAGTGCATTGCTTTCCATTTATTACTAAAAAATAAATCAATCTGGTGTTTGCATGTGAATAGAAATGCGCCTCTGTGTGTACCGAAATTGAGTTCTCTTTTGCTTCTTGCGCTGAAATGGTTTTTATAATCGCTTGAATGTGTAAATTGGCATGACAACTTGTGCAAGTGATACACTTTCATTCTATGATGGTTAAACTTTGCAACTAACTCATGAATCACACTACGATCTGATTAACCCCTAGAAATACCTAACTATACACTTGCATTTATGCATTAAGCAGATGATTTTATCCTAAACAACTTGCATTTCATTCAAGGTACATTTGTACATTTTAACAGTTCATGCAGTCCCTGAGGATTTAATTGTAAACTGTGCTGTTGCTAGTGCCATGTTGTACTGTTTCAGCTTGCATGAGAGACTAATTCTCAATCTCTTACAGCGTTTGTGGGAAATGGAAAAGGCTCGACTCCTGAATGTGTTGAAATCTAATCTGGACAAGGAGCTGGAAGAGGATGATCTATTTATCATTGAAGATGATCACGCGAAGCCGGTGTCCATGATCGCAGAATTCCATGACAGTCTCCGCTGTCCACTGTTTGA
Organism: Tiaroga cobitis; assembly: GCA_030578255.1. NCBI lineage: Eukaryota > Metazoa > Chordata > Actinopteri > Cypriniformes > Leuciscidae > Tiaroga > Tiaroga cobitis. Next base: position 4,874,010 of record CM060611.1, read on the forward strand.
AGTTCTGAAGTATCCGTACCTGCTTTGCTACCGTGATCTGTGTAAGTCATGTTCCCATAACCAACCTCATTCTGTGTGGTGGTTAAAAATAAGGACTTCAAACTGGAGGGTTGCTGGTGTGAATTTCCTTAACCCTCGGTGGTCCTTCATTTCAGAGTCACACTCAGGACCTTCGGGACCAAATGGTCCGGGAGGGTGGGAATAATATTTATAAAAAAAAATCTTTTTTTTTTTTTTTTTTTATAATATTTTTTCTTTTCTTTTTTTGGTGTTTTGAGAATTTTATGATTTATAATTAATATTTATGCAATAATGATGACCTATTTTTTCCCATTGACTATAATAGAACATTTTTATATATATATATATATAATTTTTTTATTAAAGCTGTATTTCATTTTAGAGTCAAGCCTAGGCCTCATGAAAGCAATTTTTTTTAATGAGATGGGTGGCATCTGGTGGATACACTGAGCATTTTTATCACGCAATAGCACATTTTTACCACTAGATGTATTTACAGCTTTCTGTTGAAAGGCTTGCAAATTCTAGTGATTTTTGCACATATTTGCCAATTTTTTTTTTTTTTCAGGTTGTTGATTTTAAAATATAATAACAGATTCTCAAAGACTATTTTTGTCTTTTTTTTGTTTGGTTGGTTTAAATGGTAATTTGAAGTGCCAGTTTTACTTTATAATACAGTCAAACCTGAACATTGCTGTGTGTGTGTGTGTGTGTCTGTTTTGCACTCTTGATGTTTTAAAGATTCACCCCTTCACTGTCGAGTCCTTTTTTTCTGCATCCTGGCTGATTTGTAGATTGTATGCACAAAAAAACTTTTTTTTTTTCATATTTTTGACAATTTCCCATTCATTTCCTATGGGGGTCATTTTTGACCAAAGAGCAGAAGTGTGACGACCACTTGGCATGCTTGGATCATGACCTCAATATTTTTTGTGTGTTCACATACCTAATACCATAAGTCACCTAGTTTCGTAACATTCTTATGAAGCTGTGATTTTTAAAAATTCAAAACAGATTTATGTAATCTGAATTTATTAGTGTGTTTGTGTATAAAAGTGTGTGTGTGTGTGGATGTGTCTGTTTTGCACTCTTGATGTAAGATAGATTTACCGCTTTACTGTTGTGTGCTTTTTTTTCTGAATCGTGGCTGATTTGTAGATTGTACGCACAAAAAAACTCTGTATTGTCACATTTTTGCCAATTTCCCATCTTCATTTCCTATGGGGGTCCATTTGGACTCGAAGGTCCTGAGTGTGACCATTTTTTTTTTTTTACAACCACTTAGACTATTCAAATCCTGTCCCCAATTTTTTTGGGTGTTCATATACCAAGTACCAACAAAGTCACCAGATTTTGGACCATTCCGATGAAGCTATGATTTTATACTTTATTTATTTAAATGCTTCGGGTCCATTTGGTCCGAAGGACCCCAGAGGGTTAAGGTGCAAACCAGGTTATTCACAGTGGTTTGTCCCTGTTCAAAGCAGTGTTGTATGACTTTTTTTTTTTTTTTTAAGAAACTAATTCCACTGAGCATGAGCAATAGTTATTATACTGTTCTGTTTCACTCTTAAGGCCCTTGCACACCGAAATTTTCGTATGCGTTTTTTCGTATTTGTGATTCGGTGGCTCTGAATTGTCAAAACACCATTCAAACTGCTTGCTACGGATGCGGAAAACGCAGAAAATCGAACACGATCCAATATGTGTGTGTGTGTGTGTGTGTGTGTATATATATATATATATATATATATATATATATATTCACTTAAAGGATTATTAGGAACACCTGTTCAATTTCTCATTAATGCAATTATCTAATCAACCAGTCACATGGCAGTTGCTTCAATGCATTTAGGGGTGTGGTCCTGGTCAAGACAATCTCCTGAACTCCAAACTGAATGTCAGAATGGGAACGAAAGGTGATTTAAGCAATTTTGAGCGTGGCATGGTTGTTGGTGCCAGACGGGCCGGTCTGAGTATTTCACAATCTGCTCAGTTACTGGGATTTTCACGCACAACCATTTCTAGGGTTTACAAAGAATGGTGTAAAAAGGGAAAAACATCCAGTATGCGGCAGTCCTGTGGGCGAAAATGCCTTGTTGATGCCAGAGGTCAGAGGAGAATGGGCCGACTGATTCAAGCTGATAGAAGAGCAACTTTGACTGAAATAACCACTCGTTACAACCGAGGTATGCAGCAAAGCATTTGTGAAGCCACAACACGCACAACCTTGAGGCGGATGGGCTACAACAGCAGAAGACCCCACCGGGTACCACTCATCTCCACTACAAATAGGAAAAAGAGGCAACAATTTGCAAGAGCTCACCAAAATTGGACAGTTGAAGACTGGGAAAATGTTGCCTGGTCTGATGAGTCTCGATTTCTGTTGAGACATTCAGATGGTAGAGTCAGAATTTGGCGTAAACAGAATGAGAACATGGATCCATCATGCCTTGTTACCACTGTGCAGGCTGGTGGTGGTGGTGTAATGGTGTGGGGGATGTTTTCTTGGCACACTTTAGGCCCCTTAGTGCCAATTGGGCATCGTTTAAATGCCACGGCCTTCCTGAGCATTGTTTCTGACCATGTCCATCCCTTTATGGCCACCATGTACCCATCCTCTGATGGCTACTTCCAGCAGGATAATGCACCATGTCACAAAGCTCGAATCATTTCAAATTGGTTTCTTGAACATGACAATGAGTTCACTGTACTAAAATGGCCCCCACAGTCACCAGATCTCAACCCAATAGAGCATCTTTGGGATGTGGTGGAGCGGGAGCTTCATCCTATCAATATGGGCAAACATTTCTAAAGAATGCTTTCAGCACCTTGTTGAATCATTGCCACGTAGAATTAAGGCAGTTCTGAAGGCGAAAGGGGATCAAACACAGTATTAGTATGGTGTTCCTAATAATCCTTTAGGTGTGTGTATGTGTATATATATATTATTTTTTTTTTATTTTTTTTTTTATGACGGATGAAAGTTTCGGAGGCAGTGTGCAAGCGTGATTGACATAACGTGAGGTCTTAACGTGCGAAAATTTCATAAGCGAATTTCGGACTCCGTGTGCAAGGGCCTTTAGTCCTCTGGTAATAAAGGTGTCAAAGAGCTTGAGAAAGAGCTAACCATGTGGTTTGATGTTATTTGTTAGTACAAGTTTAAATGTTAGTAAAGTATGGAGTAAATCCCTCAAGGGAAATTGTAGTGGTGTATACAGAACAAATTATCTACAGAAGATAACACAAATTATATACCTACGATAGATTTACATGCATCAAAGACAAAAAAAAAGTCATTTTCACAATATACATTGCACATCACTTCAAGGAGTCTTAATCTTCGAATGAACGGTTTTCAGTCTATCTAAGCCCCTCCTTTCGGCGAGCCTACTCTGCTCTGATTGGTCAGAGGGCGCAGTCTGTTGTGATTGGTCTGCTCTAATTGGTCAGAGGGCTCAGTCTGCTCTGCTTGGTCTACTCTGCTCTGATTGGTCAGATGGCCCAGTCTGTTGTGATTGGTCTTCTGCTTACAATGCATGTTGGAAACAAAACGCTTATTACCATCTGAATTTCAGTTCTGGAAATTTGCTCAGCGCTTGATACGCAGTGATATGAACAGGATCGATTGGTTTTTCTTGTACCAATTACAGTGCGGCCCTCATCCTATTAAACTGCATGCAAATTGAATTTCGCCGTGACATGTCAACCACAAACCAAACTCTTCCAGGCCTCAGCTACAACTAAAGTATTTGAGGGCGGGTAAAAGTAGAAGTTGTTTGCGGGCAGCCAATAAAGACCATAGGCTGGAATTATCCAAATTTTTTACATTAAGTAGGTATGTAATGAATTGAGACTGGAATTGCTGACGACACGTTTCATCAATTCAAAATCAATTCTTTCTTTTAGGAAACAATAACTTTTGTGCGTTTTGATTTTTAAAACTTTGCAGACTTTTTACATTGATAAACCACTATATTATGCACTGCATGAAAGGTAATATTCAAAAAAGCATAATAGGGCCCTTTAATAACTGGAAATGTCATCACAGCTTTTGAAAAGGGCCCATTAACCAATCAGAATCAAACGAAAAAGCATGTCTGATCTGTAAGGATTATGTTTGCCACTTTTTGACATTCTCTTCTTTCTCTACAGGTGATATGGTGGTAAAGGCCTTATGCGTGTTGCAGGATATGAATAAGTCCTTAACTGTGTTTGAAAAGTATCAAGGAACATATTTGCTTCTTGTTCATCCCAATGAACAGGTAATTCAGTCAAAAAGCCATGGAGGAGAATAGACTAGTCTTCTGCTTTTTACATATTTTTGGTAGTTCTTGGAATTGCTCAGTTTATTTTCTTTGTTCTTACATTCCAGGTGCGGCGTTGGGCAATCGATGCTGCAAAGACCATGAAGAGTGTGGACAGGGACGCCTACTATGACCTTCAAGAGATATTCTTTTGCATGTTTTATGTCATTGAGCTTGGAATATCTTTGAATGTTCCAGACTTGGATCCTGGGTCTTACGCAGGGGGCACTATATCAATGCTGCCGTCTCACCTCTATGATTCGCAAAATAAGAAGAATTACTGGCTAGGTCTGTTTGAGTTTTCTACAAAGCCTCTTTTCTTACTCGTCTTTCCTTCCTTACTCGCTTCCTTCTGTTATTAAACTTGTTAAATTTGAGACATTTTGGTGTGTTCCTCTCTAGCTACAAGTTTGTTCCTCTGCTCTAACATATTTCACCATTCTGCAGTTAGTATAGAAACTGGATCTGTAGAAGAAAAGGGTAGGGATAAAAAAAAAAGGTATCTGGTGTCTACTGTGTAGCTACAGTAAAATAAGTGTGGCACTGTGTCCTAACCAGATGCATGTTCATGTGTTGTACATGTGGTGCAGTCGAGTGTAATATCACCTTTTTGAAGTCATACTATTTTGTGCCCTATAGGCATCTGTATGTTGCTTACGCAGCTTAGCGCTGAGGCAATGGACTCTCTGTTCATGGGAGAGTTTAACATCCCGCTTTGCATACTCAACACCATGGATAAGCTGAAAAATGGTATGTCATGAATTTGTGATTTTTAATGTGATGGAATACATTAGATGCGGCTGGTTATAAAATTGATCCACTTAAAAAGTTTATTATTCTTTTTTCAGAGGATAACCCAGCTTCCGACCCATTCTGGCCCGCCCTCCACTGTTTTATGGTAATTCTGGACCGACTTGGTTCTAAGATCTGGGGTCAGGTTGACCCTAGTATGGCTTTCCAGACCATCACTGGAGCAACCAGCTATGATATGGAAATAAGAAGCATCCAGCAAAAAACCATGGGGTAAGAAAGTCTGGTATTTATTGAAGTTGATTTATTGAATGCAATACACTCCTTGCACTGCTTCTCATTATGGATCTGCCATAATTATGGCTCAACAAAAGGCAATCGTTACTTATTTTCAAATGAATGAGATACTACTTTGAAAAAACATTGTACAGTGATTTAGCTTTTAAAGTATAAAATGCAGGATTTATATCAAATGAAATTTACTATATTTACTTATTATTAAATAATTTACTTGCTTATTTGAAACTTCTATTTACTTCTCCTCACCTGGCAAATTAAATATTATTTACATCATTGTCTAACTTATTTTTGGAATGTATCTTTAAAATCAAATTGTTAGCAACTCCCCATTACTATTGGTTGTCACTCCTTTAAAAATTAGGGTTACAAAAATTGGGTCACGTCTCCCAAATTCTTTAAAGACAGACTAGAAATGTGATCCAAATTACAGCCTCATTTAATTTTCAATTTCAGTTGATATTCTTAATATGCGTTCAAAATTAATTTAATTGCTGCAAAATGTGATAAATTAACAGGGAACATCAATAGATACCGAAACAGTATACTTTAATTTCTGCTTTAGGGACCATGCCCAATTTTTGACAAGGCAAATGGTTTAAATGGTGCCTTTTTGGAGAGTAAATGGTTTGTTTTTGGAATGCCATGTTTGGTGGAAGTAGTGTTGGCAGAAAGAGCTTATTAATATGGGGTTATTTAATCTTTTTTTTTATTAACAGGAGTATGGTTAAAGTAGAGCCTGAATATGATGACAATATGGTGACTTGCAGTCAGATGGTGTACGACTGTTATGCCTCAGAAAAACCGAACCAAGTAAGATTTCTCTTTTATTGCTCTACTGCACCACAGCACTTTTACTTTATGTAACAAACATTTACTGCTCTCTTGGTATTATTTACTTTTAATGTTTGTTAGAGAAAAGCATATATATATATATATATATATATATATATATAATTTTTTCCCCTGTTCATCATGTAGGCATCTGGTTCGTCATCCAACAGTGGCGTTTGCTGCAACTATGTGATCTATGAGGATATGCAGTCCTTGGTCAAAGTGCTTGATTCTGAGATGGGCCAGAGCATGCGTGTATATGGAAGCACTTTTCTGTGGTTCATTCCATTTGTCCGTTCCATAATGGAACTTCCAGAGCTCAATGCCTCCTTTATTAGTGAAGTCATTCACTATCTTTGTGATAAGATTCTAGCTAATCGACATGTACTGACCGGACAGACAAGCATGTGCGATAAAGTAACCGAGTTCTTCACCCGCATCCTCATTCAAATTGTTGAACTACACTCTACAGAAGGACGCATGGGAATACTTACTCGCTGTGCCCCAAAGTGGGTGGAAGTGATTGTCATGTGCATCGTCCTTTCGGATGAACCACATGGACCACCAGACAAGATGGGTGGGATTCACAGCGTCAGTTCAACCTCGTACAATCTGGGGATAGTAGGAAGACTGCCTACGTCTGGAGGTGGCATTGGTGCCATGATTCTAGGCTGCATGACACTGATTCGACTGCTGCTGAAAGAAGGTATAAAGACTGGATCTGTCCCACGTGCAACCCATTTTTTGAATTTGCTTAACAAGCAGCTGCGTGGAGCTACAAACAAACGATGGAATTTAAAACATTCTGAATCTATAGAGCTTCAAAAATGTTTAAAAAACGTTGTCCGGTCGATGCAAGAAAAAACTGCTTCTGCATCCTCTGTTGTTCCATCACCATCTACATCATCAGTGGAGGCAACTACAAACACTGTTATTTCCAGAAAAGCTATGCCAACCCTGCAACAACAACATGAGGACCAGGAGGCGGGTCCGAGCAGGGCCCGTGGCTCCTCTTTTATTAAAGAGGAGCCACATTTGAATTATGGCGATTGCTTCTTGGATGAGGATTTCTGCAGCGGTCTTGAGAACATCATAAAGGCTAAAAAGGAACCTCCTGCCCCCGTGTTAATTTCAGAGCTGAGACCTGCTGTTGAGTTGGAACATATTAAACCAGATCTAGATAAACTGCAGGAAATTCGATCCAAATTAAATAACCAGAATTTGTCAAAGATCGAAGCCATTACCAAAAGAAAGCCTGGTGAATCCTTAAAACCTGTTCATTTGGCATCAGCTAAGGAGAAACGTGGTGTTCAAGCTACTGAGGAGGATGCAGATGATGATGAACCCCTCAATGTTAGACTAGCCCAATTGATCAAATCTGCTCGCTACAAGGTTGAGTCTAGTGACTCTGAAATTGACTGTAGGGATGTTGGAAAAACGCATACCATGTCCACTGGCAACTCAAAGAAAAACATAGAGTCCAGTACCATTGTTATCTCTGATGATGAAGATTCTGATAATGCTGAAAGGCTAAAAGACATCAGTTGGCCTGTTGAAAAGGAATGTGCCACGAAAAATAAATCTACAGAACATCCTGATTTGCCTGAGAGTCCAGGGCGTGATTATGATGATCTCAGTGAATCACAAGTGTTTGAGTTTGAGACCCAGCAATATATGGCATCTGCCTGGAATGATTCGGCTTTTGATGCATCAGTCTTGACAAAGAAATCAGACCAAACACTCAAACCACAGGTGGAAGAAGCTCCTCATGAAGCATCTCCCTCACGGAGTTCAGAGAATGTAATGATTCCAGATGAGGCATGTCAGCAAGCAGAAGATAAGATCATACAACAGCAGCAGTCACAAGAGCCAGCGGATCCATGTGAATTGTCCAAAGCATCCAGTAATGCAGAAAGCTGGGATAAATTTGTCAAGCCAAAACCTCTGCAGGTTAAAAGCACAAAAACCATTCCATCTGAGAAGAGAGACAAGTCCAAGCCTAAAAAGCCATTGATAATTGATGCCCTTGCTCAAAAAGTCAGACGCCACCACTTGAAACGCAACTCCATATCTATGGACGTAGAAGAACCTTCCTCGTCAACTACTCCATCCTCATCTGGTATTCAGTCTTCCTCTCCATCCTCCAGCTCCGTTTCCTCTTCTTATTTTTCTGCTTCCACCTCACGTGGCACCCCTGCCATTGTTCCTCCAAAGAAGGTGCGTAAAGCTGTTGAGCCAGAATCAACAGCGGAGCGTTTGGGATTAAAAAAGAAGGAAAGAAAAGCCTTTGATCTTTCTCAGCGTTCACTAGATTGTGTGGCTAAACTGAGGTGCCATGGCCAGAAATTGCAGGTAGAACCACAACAGAAGATAAGGCGTGTGTGTCGGACCATTAAGACCTCTCCGCAGAAACGTATGGTAAAAAGCAACAAGAAACTTATGGGATCTCAAGATTTTCAGTTTTTCAAGCAAAGTCGTGAGAAGCATCAGAGGCCAGCAACAGGAGCTGTCACAACATTTGCTCAAAAACCAGCAAAGACAAATCAGCCAGGTGAAGTACCCTCTCCAAAACCTACAGTTGCAAGCAATGGGAATGGTGATTTGTTTCAACCAGATCCTGATCAGCAGCAGGATAATGAAAAGACTACATCAGAATCCAGGGATTCTAGAGGTGATGTGGTTGGAAGTAATATGACAATAATAGAGTCCAAGTACTTTCAAGCCAGTGAGCTTGCTAATGTCAACATGGAAGAAGAAAAAGCCACCCAGGCATCCAAAGAGGACTTTGATGAAGAATGGATGTCGCTCACTCAGATGGGACCCACTGACATGGAACTGTCCTCTCAAATGGAGGCGTTTGAGGATGAAAATGAAGAACTCTTTCTGACCCAGAGAGATCCTGTTGACATGGACCTTGATTCAGATAGTGAGTCAGATGTCCCCAAGCATCCAGTGTCGACGCATAAACCTTTTCAGACTCCTCATGCCCCTCTCCCGAGTACCATCTGTAATGAAAAAGTTGCTGATCATTTGTTCTCGAAGCCTGGCCTGCCACCAATGAAAAAGGCCAAACCTTCTACCACAAAAATATACAACCCCAGCTCCCGCAGTGCCTCGCTAGTCCTTGAAATGGAAAAAGGAGCTAAGCCTCCTCCTGCTGCAAATGTTGCTAAAGCGAAGATTCCCCGACTGCCCCCAGCTATGCCACCCCCCAAAACATTACAGCCTGTGACGCCTCCACAATTCACAAAGCCATTTCCTTCACAACAAACTCCTCTGCCTCTGAGCCATGCTCCCAGGTTGGTCACTAGTACTAAAATAAGCTCTACTTCAGAGCCACCATCTTACAAGGTATACCAAAGGCCTGAGACTCCAGTTAACAAACCAGCACCCACGATGGATCAAAGCCCAAAGTTTGACCTTTCAGTCTTGACCCAAGCAATCCTTAAATGGGAATATAGAATGCTTGACAATTACAAAACATTTGGGAGTCCAAATGATCTATGCCAACTGCCGCTGAAGGAGGTGCCAGTTAAGTTCCATAGCTACCTGGAGTACTTCAACAGCTTGTACCCCCTGCTGCTAATTAATGCATTTGAAGAGGTGGGACTACATCTTATTTTTGTAATGCCTTAATCTTTAGATGTAATAGAGACAGCATTTTAAACCGCTAATTTGTTCTTGTTGTGCTACATAGTCCAAATCTTGTGCTTGGATTAGAATGCTATGTATCAGTGTTAATGATGTTAATCCATTCCATTTTCAATAGATGGCTAGTGAATGGCTCAGAGAGGGCAGGGTCAAGCTTAACCTAAGGGTCCTGGGTATAGAATACAGTAATTGCACGGCTAGTGCCAGCTTCACAGGTACGTCCAACTATGTTGGGGAGATTATCTTCTATTAGAATACACTTTAACTGAACATCAGAAGTACAATTATTATTAGTTAGCAAACAGTATGCTTTCCTGCAGCTCAAAGGTTATGGGTTTGATTCCCAGGGAAAGCAAGAACTGATAAGATTGTAAAATTGTGTACCTTGAAATGCATTGTAATTCGCTTAGTTACAAATTATGCATTTGGCAGACGCTTTTATCCAGAGTGTACTTTCAAGTATCAACCTTTTCATAAAGTTGTACATATGTTTGTAGTGAGTATTTCTCAGGAAAGTGACATGAAGCAACTGTACCCAAAAGAAGATGACCTTGTCCTGCTTTGGCTGCCAGACAACAGTGGGGCGTATGCCCACGATGAACCAAATTTCCATGAACCACATCCTCATTTCGGTTGTGTGTCCCGGTCCATTGTTTCCAGAGGTCCAGGTGTGGGACTTGTACACAATCCTTAATGATATAGCACATTTATGTTATTATGTTATTATCTCATTACTCTGCTTTTCCTCAGGTTCCATGTCAACCCTAAACTTGACAATTCAGACCCTTGGTAATGTGTCTTCTGTGAATGCCCAACCTGTGCGCTGTGAAGTTATTGGATCTTTGATCAGCATATTCCGGGAGTTTCGTGCACTATGTTTGCTGCGAAATGGACCGATGTTGCGTCCTGTTCTTGCTCCACATGTGTCTTATTTCACACACACTCTGCATAGCTCACCGGACCTGGACGCACCAGTGAGTTTGGGTTTATCTGAAGCAGTGGTGGTTCCTAATCTTGATCCCAGTACTTACAGCATTGCACATTCACAGGTCTCCTTTATTTAATACACCTAATTCAAATAATCACTTCTTTAGTAGATCTCCATGAACTGAACTGGGTGTGTCAGATAAAGGGGACCAATAGTTGTAAGCATTTTCTTCCAAATTTTCATACTACTTTACTATGTATAGGGCCCAAATTCAACCCTAGACAACTATTCTTGAGCTTTAGTACCTTTAGAGTGATGCATGTGCAAATCCAATAGGTGAAATCTAATAGGTTTATTATGCTCTAACATTCCTTTATAATGTGCTCTGTCTTTCCTCTATCTTTCTCTTTGTATTCCAGGAGTACAACCGGGACCAGGCAAGAGCGATATCCTGTGGTCTTGCCATGATCGAGAGAACGCAGTCCTGTGGTCTTGCCATGATCGAGAGAATGCCAAAGCCCCCTAAATTTCTCCTTATCCATGGTCCTCCAGGAACTGGAAAGAGTAAAACTATTGGTGGCTTGTTGTACAAACTACTGTCTTCGGTATTTATCCCTTATCCCTGCATACTGTGTATGCTCACAAGGACACCTTAATCATACTGAAACTTTCAAAGTACATATTTGCTGAGTGTGTTTTGTGTGTGTGGTTATCTGGTTAGGGTAATAACAGTGTTGCTTCTGTGGGGAACTTTCACTCCAAGACTCGACGGACACGTGTTCTTCTCTGTGCACCCTCTAACGCTGCCATCGATAGTCTGATGAAGAAAGTCATTGTGATCTTTAAAGAAAAATGCAGAAACATCAACGCTCCTCAAGGTTTCCAAGCTTGCACATGCATTGACAGCTGAAAAAAACATGCATGCCTTATACTGTCACATTAAAGCATATGACAACACTTTTGTGTACAGGTAACTGTGGCGACATCAACCTGGTAAGATTGGGAAATGAAAGAACCATCTCGAAATCACTAAAACCTTTCAGCCTCGACCACCAGACTAAAGCTAGAGCAAGTGAGAGACAAATTTATGCATTAACACCACCTGAATATGCATAAACTCTTGAATTATAATTTTATAAGCTGTGTGTGTGTTTCTGTGTGTAGAGCGAGCCCAGCAAACTGCAGAAGCTGACGTACAAACGCGGAAGGAGCAGCTGGACCAGACTATTGACAATCTCTCCCAGCGATGTGCAAAGACACCAAAGGGTTCTATTGATGTAATGCATTCTTCACAGAATTATTACGTGAATTTCTAAAAGACAAACAAATAAGTTTGATGATTCATGCATTTTTATTTTAATGCTGTCTTAAATTTCTTTAACCTCATGGGTTGGATGACAGTTCAAGAATTTGATGGAGAGAAAGAGGCAGCTTCTGAAAGAGAGAGAAGGACTGAGTCGGCAGATTAAAGAGGTAAATAGTCATGCTATTTAACATGTTTCCCAATACATATTCTCAATATTACTACAAGCAAACATATCTCTTGTATTTTTCTTAGAGTCGCAGTAGGCGACAAGAGAGTCAAGCATTTGTGCTGCAGAATGCTAATGTGATCTGCTGCACGCTCAGCACCAGTGGAAGTACTGTCCTCGAGAATGCATTCCGTCGACTGGGACATGAACCATTTAACTGTGTCATCATCGATGAGGTGCTAAAATCTCTTATAGTTTGTGGTGCCATTTTTAATGTTTTTGTTGTGTTTTTTTTTTTCCCCGTTCGTTTTATTTTGTTCAAATACTAAAGTAATTAGATTCTAAATACTCTTACTGTCTATTGACATCTCCAATGAAGTGAATCTCTTACCGTTAGTACAACAAAACAATCAAGACTTTATCGTTTTTAATATCATACGTTTTATTTGACTTGTCATGGTGCATATTTATCATTGTTAATTTACTGAATATAAGGTTTATATCATTATAAACCTACTAATACTCCTAATCAATACATTTCATAGCCACTTTGTTTGTCTTTGCACATTTGTAGGCTAGTCAGGCTAAAGAAACTGAGACGCTGATTCCCATGCTTTACCGATGTCCTTCCATAATCCTCGTTGGTGATCCCAACCAGCTTCCACCAACCGTTGTCTCCCTGGTAACCCTCAATATTAGCTGCATAGCATTTGTATTACCAGCATACAAATTTAAACCCATACTTTTTTCAAAGCTTTGCTTTGTTCTAAATTATGGCAATTCATATAAATGGCAGTAAATTAAATCTGCAGAAAAACTTTATTATTTTGGTTTTTGCATGTTGTGCAAGATATGAAAACTTATTTGTTTGTGTGTGTTTGAACAGAAAGCAAAGGAGTTTGGCTATGATCAGTCTCTTATGGCACGGTTATGCAAAAATCTTCATCCGTCAAACCCACAACTCTCTCCCATCCTCCTCCTCAGCGTGCAGTACCGCATGCACCCTGAGATCTGTGAATTCCCCTCCAAGTACATCTACAACAGTGCTCTTAAGAATGACTGGTATGCACAACTCTTTGTTTGGAAAATTTACACGAGGCATTTGTAGGGAGGGAGAGAGATCAGACTCCTCACCATGTTTATGATGTGTAGGAAGGGGCAGTGCAGGCAGTATTATCAGGAGCAGTGGATTATGACCGAGTCTGAGTTTAAACTCCTAAGGTCATTGAGAGGACCGTGCTCGTGGTGAGTGCTCAACACAATATGCTGCGAACTAAACCGGGACCCTGGAGACCTTAAGAAACGTGATCCAGCGACATGGATGTTGCCATCCTATCTGGGTGTGACTCCCACTTTGCTGTGAGGGCCTGTTCATACTGAGAGTACAATAAAGAAAGCAACATAATCACAGATAAAAGGTGTATTCACCAAGAGCGAAGTGAAAAGGCACTCCAGTTATTCTCATGCTTTATCAAAGGTGAAGTGTGCTGCACAAAATATAGAAACCAATCCTGTCGACTTGCTCTCTTTTGTGCACACGCATGGTGTCTCACTTATTTGCTACAGATTCAATATCGGTTTGAACTGTAATATTGTGACGCAACCAATATTGCGAAGTTGTTGGCTAAACCTACCCCTATTATTTAGTGATGGTGTGATGTAGGATTAGAAGAAGTTTTAAGATTATTCAGTATAACTGTCAATAATAGAGGTGTACTTTTTCATTTTTCAAACATTTTATTTTAAAAATGCAAAAAATTAACTCTTTTTGCTAACAATATTAATTATTTACAATCACAGAGGGGCACTTTAGTTGTGCCAAAAACCTCTTAATTCCATTACTATTAAATAAATCCCAAGCTGCAATTGACCCTTCGCTAAGCCACGCCCGAAAACCGCCACTGGCCAATCGTGTCTTAGCAACCGTAACTGGGCGCGGGAGGTCTGGCAAGCTTTCGAGCGAGGGAAACATGCCGAAGCATTGTGCGTATGGATTGTGCAAATCTGATACCCGGTATCATAAAAGTTTGGACGGGGGAGTGGAATTTTTTTTCCTTCCCGAAAATCTAAAAGCCAAGGGGAGAAATGATGGGCGTGATCAAGCATTGTGGGAGACCCCATTCACAACTAAATGTCGACAGGATTAACGAAAACACCTATTGCTTGGAAATAATGACGGTTCTTTGGTCATAATGCATATATTTTAACGTTAAATAAGATGATTAAAGACAAGACGGAGGCTCACTGACATACTTTAAAATATATTTCAGCATTTTGTTAATCGATGGCCTACTACCCCTGACTAAGTAACTTTAACACTGGGAGAGCCGCGATCGGATTGGGTTAGTGTTATTCCACAAGATTTATGGATAAACTGTTTGATTTTATAATTATTAGAATTATTTCACATTTCACTTACCCTGCTGTGCACGAACATAGCCGTTCCTCAATTTGTGTGTTGATTTGAATGGTCAGCATATGAGGCGGCTGCTGCTTGCGCTGGTACTAACGTTATAGGCTTTAGCTTTAATTTTTAAGAAATTATTCTCTAATCGGTTGCATATTATGTCGTGGATATATCCCTCGAATGGAATACTGCAGTCCCTTTTGTCTTGCTCTCTCAGATATTTCACATGTTCGCCAAAAATGACTAATTCTCTCATTGGGAATGTCTGACACCGGTGCATACACACTGTAATAGATGTGCCAGCCGCGAAAGCTTGACAGGCGTAGCAACAGTAACTAGGGAGGGTCAGTTTAATTTTTTTTTTTTCAGAAATATTTTTGGCCAGTAATTTTTCTCAGTTCATCTGCATTGAGATGTGGCAAAAAGTAACATTTGCACAAGTAGAAATGTGGGCTTCTGATTTATGTACCGGTACTTTATTGTCCCACAGCGAGACCGCCAAGAAACGCTGTTCCTTCAGCTGGCCCTTCAAGCCCTACAAAGTGTTCGACGTGACGGATGGGAGAGAGATGAAGGAGAGAGAGTAAGAAATGGAGGATTGTGGTGGGACTTTACAGCCTCTTGTGTCTCTGTCTGAACACTTAACTTACTGTGTTTCTCCATTGGTCAGTTCATTTATCAACCCCAAAGAGGTCAGTTTGGTCTTGCTGCTGTTGAAGCTGCTGGGCGAGAAGCAGTCAGTGCGAGTGGGTGTCATAACGCCCTACAACGCCCAGAAACAACGGATACTGGAAGCCGTTAGGAGTTCAGGCGTCAACAAGCAACTTCAGTGAGTGCAAATTTTCTTAAGAAAAAAAAGTTGGTTTTCATAGCCTTTCATCAAAGTGTAATTATTTTATTTTTATTTTTTTAACTACAGCGTGCCACAAAAATATACTTCAATTTTAATGTAGTTGTATTATAAAGTGTAACTTGTCTTTTAGGGTGGAAGTAGATACTGTCGATGGCTTTCAGGGCAGAGAAATGGACTGCGTCATTGTGTCTTGTGTGAGAGCCAGCAGTGAAATGGGTTCGATCGGGTGAGTGTGTGCGCAATATCATTGTGACCTACAGAAATATTCATGTTGCAATGTTTGAACCAGAAACGTTTCTTTCTAAAGGTTTGTTGGAAATCGGCAGAGGATGAATGTAACCATTACCAGAGCCAGATTTAGTCTCTTCATACTGGGACATCTACGCACACTCAGGGTACCGTACAGATTTATGCACTGGCTTGTCTTGACCCACCTGAAGAGGTGCTGTTGTGTGCTTTTAATGACGTTTTAATGAAATCAACACATTTCTGCAGGAACAAAGGGATTGGGGAGAGTTGATTGAGGACGCTGGGAGACGGGAAGCTATAATCAAAACCATGCAAAGAGATTTTGAAAGTGATGTCAAGAAGATTCTTAAACGTGATCCGCCGACTCGCAGTCTCTCTCATCCCCCTGTTGGGCAATCAAGCACTGTGACCTCACCTGTTTCACCTGTGCAGGCTCCTATGGAAATAGACCCTGCGCCACGCTCCAGCCATGACATGAGCAGCGTTCAGGCACAGCAGCCTATGCCACGTCTAATACCTTTGGAGTGCCTTAAAGACCCACGGATAAATGACAGGCCCACAGACCCACGCTTTCCAGAGCGGCAGCCAATCAGAGAACCGGAACAGGGCAGGCGGGGCTTACCAGCGCCACCCCTCCCAACGCACAGAGCTAATTTATATGATGCTGACTCTCAAAGTACCGGCCAATCTTCCAGACACTTTTCAAAACATCGCAGTTCCCCACCGCCTAGACGATACCGGAGATAAATTAATTATCCGTTTTTATTTTTCATTAAAGCTTAACAGCAATCCATTGAGAGAGATGTTTTTCCTCATGTCCTCTTCTCCATGTTTGAAAGCTCACAAAGGGTCTGTGTTAACTCTTTCTCAGGCATAGGCAATTCGCTTGATGGCAGTGCTTGCCTAATCTTGGACTCCTCGTAATCATCCTTTGCTGCTAAACAAACATTGAATATAGCTATTTTATTCATGAAAAGGGATGTCAACAGATTTTGTTTTTTGGGCCTTGGGCGTGTGTTCCAAAAAAAAAATTGCACTTTCTTAAGATGTTGGACTTGCTCAAAAATAACCAATTTTGGTGTATCATTCTGTATAGTTTGTCACTTATTTGAATGTAGCTTTGATTTAAGGTTTGTTGCAGTGATGGATGTGTTGTGCATGAATGCAGTGCCATTTGTTTCACTGGTTGTTTTATACTGACTTTTAACATACTGCATGTGGTGAGTAGGTCTTTTCAGTTAAACCTGGATTATATTTGATTGAGCCAACTGTTAAAATAGATTGTACCGGTCATTTTGGTAACAACAGTAATTATTTAGGAGGAGTTAAAGGCCCAGAACAGAACCAGGGGAAGTCTGTAAAATGTCATGTTTTTGAATTGTAAATTAGTTAAGTTTGAAATTGTACAGTTGAAGTATGCTAGCCAGATAACTGGAGACTGAGAGATCGACCCGCTACTGTGGTGTTTTTCTTGAGTTTTATCTGTGTGACCAGTTTTACAAAAGTGTACGAAGAGGTCTTTGTTTTGTACAGATGCACTTTTTGTAGACAGAAAATTAAAAAAAGTTCCCTTTTTTGTATTTTACTTTTGGATATTTTTATTTTATTATTACTTGGTATTAAATGACAATGACTGTACCCACTGATTTCTGAAGCACTGCAGCTATTCTTGATAAACTGCTTGTTAGTGATGGGAATGAACCACTAAATCATATCATGGTAGGCTAGTCTCTTTCCCCTTCTGGGAATCCATTAAATACATTGAAATGGATGAATAGAATACAATTGTAAATGAAAAGAATGTTGATCAATCATGAATGTATCGACCCCACTCTCCCTCCCCTCAGGTCTTTTTAATATTTATCTTGTCTGTCTGTGTGTGCTTTATTGAAATAATAAGCCAGTCGCGGCTATGGCTTTATTTTACTGTGGTAACTAGTGCATTTCCAGTGGCTTATTCCATATAACAACATGCTAATGATAACATACACAACTTCTACATATAGCCTATTAATAGTATTATTACCAATATCAAGGAACAGTTAGTCTGCCGCATAATATAGACGTGCTATCCACTTAATTTATAGTGAAAATTCATTGTACAGATCGAAAACTTTTCAATTGTGATTCGTCAAAAGAGTCTGGGAATGGGCTGTGATTTACAAGGTTAAATACAATTGTCACAAGACACCCAACAAAAAGCTTTTTATAACTTAACTTTCCGTCGAAAGTCTATTGTTTCACAGCCAAGCGCGCGCAACACGAAGACTGACAGGATTTGGCGCGAGTTTCTGAGGTGAGGCGCTTGTAGCTACTTCACTACAAATTAAATTACTTGTGTTCTGTGACTAAATATTTTGTGAAAAATTACAATTGTTATCGAGTCTGTTCATGTCATGTTCACGCATCACCGCAGATGAGCAGCTGAGCATCTATTCATCAAGCCAACACGCCGCAACTATCGCAAATCAAAGTGAAAGTAAGTCGCAGACGCTTAACACACAATAATCTTCATTAAAAGTAAAGAAACGAAATGATCTTACCAGGGCTGTTAACGCTCTCATATTGCTGTCTTTGATTTTGAAATTAGCTGATGATCAATAAAATGCAGCTGTTGCTTTCGGTGACGTGCACTCCATTAAATCTGCATATAGCGCGGGAGTTGAAGGTCGGATTTGTATCCGTTTTGCAAAAACACATTTATGTGACCAGGTGTAAATGGAATCGTTTTGATAAATCAGATAGCTATCCGATCTGAGAAAACGCATGAAGTGGCCAGGTGTAAACAGCCCCAAAGGCAACCTCAGGAGAGAATCCCTGTTTAAATTGAAGGTAACACCGCCCGTGCAGCGTCTCTTTCACCACTAGGGGGCGTAACGCTTCTAGGTTTACACCGGTTTGTCATGCCCCAGTTTTAAGCCCAAACAACTCTATATATTACACGTTTTAAAGGTCTGTGTAGGCCCACATAATCTGTGCTCGCAAACCTCACTTACAGATTTCTGCAGCAAAATTTACAACCCAAATTTCAAACCTTCATAGAACAAATAGGTCAGTTGTATTCAGTCTTGTCTTGTGGAATTTGGTTGCATTAGTGTTTTTAGAAGGTATTATGGTGGAACCATGATACAGAAATGTATTTCCTATTGGTCAGAGAGAACCAGAATCATATAGTGTTCCACTTGTGTGTTTAAAAAGAGGTGAAGGTTCATGATGTGATTCTGATACTGAATTGTTTTCAGTATATGACCGACTCATCATCATCTTTTTAATCATGTTTCTACCTGAAGGTGGTTCAGAAGGAAGCTTTGGACTCATAAAGGAACCATTTTGGTATTGATATTCTGAGGAAGCAGGTAATCAATGCTCGCTGACTAAGGTAAAAGCTTGATCCTCTCAGGTCAGGTGCGAGACACTTTGCTACTGTGACGTGACGCAGCATTTTCCTCTCGTCAGAGAGATGCCGGGTCAGCAAGGCCTCTGGAATCTTGCTTTTGTTGTAATTTTACATTATTGGTGCAGCATCCTGTTTGTTGTCTCACTGGCTCGGGTGTCATTTTCAGATATTTCATAAAGCCCGATGACTGCACAGGCCAAAGTAAATATAAAATTCTCTCTGGGTTCCTCTACGACTGTTATATAAGACCCAGTAGAAGATTTGATTGGGTCTGTTATCATGTTGTAATATACTGGATGAAATAATAAACTCACAATTTTTAAAGATGGAAATCATATTACTACATACAGTTTATGTAGTCGCAATATTATAATGAAGTGAATTTTAAATCATTTTATTTGTCGGTTTAAATGCATGTTAAAATTTTTGTCTACAAGATGCTGCACTAATTTCTAAAATGATAAACTGACAATTAATTAAGAACAAAATTGTAATAATTTATGCGTTTTTACTGTTTCCTCAATATCACTTTCCATAATACTCTTATGATGTGAACACACCATTAGTCTTTTGTAAAATAATTTTAACTAGAAAAAGCCATTTCCTTAATGACATTATCCTACAGGAAGTGTCATCATTCTGGAGAGAAAACTACAGCACAAACACCAGTAAGTATTAACAATTTTTTTGATGGATTCTTTGGTGTTTTGTGTTTTTTTTGCTCACTTTTAAACATCCTATTTGATGAAATTACAGAAATCTGTATAGCCTACTGTAAAAAAAAAATATATATATATATATAATGTAATTTTTTGAAGTCTGAAATAAAACAAAGACTACTACAGTCTTTCTTCTTCAAAATTTCACGTTTAATTCATTGTTACTTACTGATTCTTTGACATCATTTGTTTACTGAAATTTACTTGCAATTTCTGAGTGAAAATTGTTTCTACACCAATCTTTTGTTCGGTGTAGATAGGACAATATCAAAACAATATGATATTATAAAAAGAACTCAGTTGCCATCTCAAGCTGAACTTGCTCCTGTATAATAGCAATCTTTTCTTTGGCCTTCAACATAAGATACATGTTTCAAAACAGGCCATCCCACTATTAGGGAGACGCTAAAAGATTTGATGATAACTGTAAATAAGCTAATTAAATTAGTTGGAAAGGATCCAACTATATATTTTGGGCAGGCTGTCTAAAGATGAAAATAAGTGGCAAATACCTGTGAATGAGGTTATTGGTCAAAAACAGTATGTGTAAACTGTGTGTGTGTGTGTGTGTGTGTGTGTGTGTGTGTGTGTGTATTGTTACAAAATGCAAAGAAATGACCGACACAGAAACAATTCAAACGTGGCCAAGTAACAGTCACATTTACTGTAATGTTTACAGTGTCATAAAATGTCATTCAGTTCTTTTAGTTTTGTAAATCTGTTAACCATAAAGTTTACAGTGTAATAAACCCCATCCTGTACATCTCAGTAGAGTTTGCCATTTAATAAATTCTGCTTGGTACATCTAGTGCGTAAATTCATCCTCTGTAATACCTGACTGTAAAGTGTACAGTGTAAACTCTACGTTATAGATTCTTGTACTATAATAGCTTTGTGTGCTGTAAAGTTTACAGTGTATAATAAAACCTTTTTGCCTCTCGAGTAGATCCAAACCAAAAATATTCTCTACCAAAAATAGTCAAAGAATGTGGGTTTATAATAATTCCATTTGATTAGATATCTTCTCTTACCAGTTGGATAGCGTGTTTGTGTCCTGAATACTTCGTAAATATCAATGATCTCTTACTGTGGCGACAAACATTCCTATAACAACCAGCGGTACAGTGCTTAAAATCTTAATAGTCAAATATCACAATAATATTCATTCTCTTTGCTTTTTAGCGGATAACAGTGAGCGCTCGTTACATACATCTGAATGTTACAAACTGCAGCGAGGGAGAGTAAAAAACGTGAAGGCGGACCTTTCCTGTCTTTCTGTGAAGACAACCTGCGGTCTGGGATCACTGTGATGACACGCCCCTGCACTGAGCCAATCAGAGCGAAGGAAGTGGGGTAAGTATTGAATTCCGCAGCTATTGCACAAGAAACTTGTTGATTTTGTATGTGTGTGTGTGTGTGTTTTTGGTATTACTCGTCCTCAGCGTACATACGTGAGGCGCACATTTTAAGCTCCATTGATTTCCAGCTCTAACAGAGTCTTTTTGTTTGTCGTTCTGCCCCTGTAGAGGGCGATGGGAGAAGCAGAGTCTCTCAGGAGGCGGTGGAGCTCAGCAGGGTTGCGAGGAGCGGGCAGAGCAGAAGTGCCAGGCTCAGAGAGAGCTCGCCGGCACGGTTGCACTTTTTGCCTCCTTCGCAGCGCGACTGTTGGCACAAAACACCCTTAAAGTCAGGCGGACAGCTGCAGCGCTGGTTCTGAACACACGTCCCCCCGTTCTGGCACAAGAGTAACTCCTCGTCACACACGTTCGCTGTGGAGAACATAGAGGAAAAGTTAATGTACAACATTCCCAACCTCTGCTGCTTCTTTTTTTATATAATTATGCTGTTAAAACCGTATTATTGGGAAATATTATTACGATCAAAAATAACTCTTTTACTATAATATGATTTAAAATAGTATTTATTCCTGTGATCAAAGCTGAATTTTTACCGTCATTACGCCAGTCTTCAGTGTCACATGATCATTCAGAAATCACTCTAATATGATTTGCTGCTCAAGGAACATTTCAAACAATGTTGAAAACTGTTTTTGCTACTTAATATTTTTGTGGGATCTATGATGCACTAATTTATTAAGATGCATTCAATTAATCAAAACGGCAGTAAAGACATTGCGAAAGATTTCTGTTTCAAATAAATGCTGTTCTTTTTAACTTTCTATTCGTCAAAAGAATCCTGACTTTTTTTTTAAATCATGGTTTCCACAATGATATGAAGCTGCACAACTGTTTTCAACATTGATAATAATCAGAAATGTTTCTTGAGCAGCAAATCATCATATTAGAGTGATTTCTGAAGGATCATGTGACACTGAAGACTGGCGTAATGACGGTAAAAATTCAGCTTTGATCACAGGAATAAATTACATTTTAACATATTCAAATAGAAAACAGTTATTTTAAATTGTAATAATATTTCACAATTGTACTGATTTTACTGTATTTTTGATCAAATAAATGCAGCCTTGAGACTTCTTTCAAAAAAATAAAATCTTAATTAGTCCTTTTTATTATTGGTAGTCTCTCTCTCTCTCTCTCTCTCTCTCTCTCTCTCTCTCTCTCTCTCTCTCTCTCTCTCTCTCTCTCTCTCTCTCTCTCTCTCTCTCTCTCTCTCTCTCACACACACACACACACAGCCATGATCATTTTCATGGTGGCTTGTATCTGTGTCATATTTAACATGGGCGTCTGGTGCCACAACGGGTCGCAGGAGTCTGGGTACTAATGAGACCAGGTGCTACACACCTGACCCCAAACTGTCTCAGCAGTGAACAATGAGTGTGTGTGAGAGAGAGATAGAACAGAAAATGATAAAGAGGAGCGTGACTATTGCTATGTAGCATATTGCCATTTAATTTTTCAGATTTTTCTCATTTGCCTAGGATGACCTACTACTACAATACGACCAGCGCACACAGTGCTGAGCACCGTTTCCCAGAATGCAACCCCATTAATTCGTCACACTGGAAATGGAAGGTTAGGTTGAGGGTAAGTAATATCAGTTGTAGTTTTAATCTCTTGACACATTTTACACAGAATTAAATTAAAAAGGCTAAATAATGAAGAGGACATGGAAGTAAACATGCATGTGATCAGATCATGTGACAACAGAACACAACAGTTGGGTTCTTCTGGAAGTAAAACTCCCATTCATTTTCTCCACAGGCGAATTGATTCTGAATCATAACTCATAAGCCTTTAAAGACAGACGAACTGTGAGCAACGAAGTTGTTAATCGATTGTATATTCTTTTGTTCAAGCCATCAGCCTGTATTATATTAAAGAAAATCATATTTAACAGTGGAATTCCAGGTGAAAAACTACATCACCCATAATTCAGCAAATAAATCTCCATCAATCAGAGAATCGAAACAAATTGCACAAAATAATGTGTATATATGATACGTATCAGTTTTATATTTATCTATCATTTTTAATTTGTGTAATTCACAATGCTTCATGGGATTGTAGTTCTTTCACTCATTAAATCCATTAAGTCTTTTTGCCTGATTTTTAAATACTTTTTAGCTTCAAATCAAAGTGTGTAATGATGGGATTCACCTCACAGCTGGTTGGTTTGGTTGATGGCTTATAACTCCCTAATGAAGACTTTTGTAAAAAAAAATCCTATGGGAAAAGTACTTCCGGAAGAAAGGCCGCTGAAAAAGTGGGTGGCCACTAATGCACTCGTACTACTTGAAGTCATTACATGATGCATTCGTTTTCACATACTATTATTTGAAGAAATAGTAGGCAGTGTATAGTGTATACGGCACAGAATTAACACTGAACGTCCTATAAAAAAGACTGTAAGGGAAGGGTTAAATGGACATCTTTCTTTTTTTTTTTTTTTGCATTGCTGAAATGGTCACACTAAATAAAACTTGGTGTAGAAACAGTTTTCACTCAGATATATACAGAACATAACAGCCTTTTTTTTACAGCGCATGATATTTTATAAATGTGATACAAAAAGCTCTAAAAGACTTGTCCAAACCATGTGAAAACTGTGAAAATATTTAAATATTATTAACCAAACAGCTTATCCAGTGCATTCACTAGTACCAGTAAAAACGGGCTGCATGCAGATCCACTTAACCCTAAAACAAAACAAATCTATTTGAAGAAAATGACTAATCCAGCTCCGGAAGTGTGTCCCTAATGGATTCTCCCCTGTTCTGTCTCCTCACAGAGCTAGCGGTTCTGGCCGTGGGCCAGTTTCATCTTAAAGATGGATCACGGGGAAAACGCTGTGCGCAAGGCTTCTAACATCACCATGGGAATCCAGGTACAAATGTGATCATTACCCCAAAAACCAGTTTCCAATAAACAAGGGCTTCTTAGAATGAGCAGATAGAGGGAATACAAGCCAAACCCATTATACACCAGTATAATCTATAGAGAGCGTAAGTCCCTCCCCTTCCGGTCGACCACCACAGGACCTTATTTCGGAAAAATACTGTATGGTAGTCAATGGCGAGAGACAACAAATATTTTGATCTCGTTTGAATTGTGCCCTGAATTACACATATGATGTTTGTCAATTTAAAAGATACATTTTAAAATCAAAAAAGTCGCAGTTTGATGTAAAACTGTTGAGGTGTAAGACAATACGTAATTACAAAGACTACAAACCCAAAAGTCGCATGTGACGTCGTACCTTTTCTCTCAATGAATGAAGCTAACTTTGTCATTTTTTCTATAGTCTTACGTTATAATCGTAACGTTACGCCGTCATGCCTGAGTGTTTTGTACCAGACTTCACTGCACACATATGAGCAGCGGATCTTGCTCGTTGTTTCGCTTCCCGGGAGATGTAGTTCATTTAGTTTTGTGTGAAAATCGCTCAATGTTACTCTTCTGTTTTATGACAAACTGCGGCTTGCTTGACTTTCAGAATTATCTTTTAAATTGACAAACATCATATGTGTAATTCAGGGCACAGTTCAGATGGAATAAAAAGATAAGTTGTCTCTCGCCATTGACTACCATACATATTTTTTCCGAAATAAGGTCCCGTGAGCCGGAAGCGGAGGGGAGGGACTTAGGCTCTCTACTGTGATAATAGGTCAGCCTCCTGTCAAATCAGATCAACCCCGCCCTCTTCATTATGAGACCACACCCCTTTTTTGTGCAACACAACTTCACACCAATTCCGATGTTTGAATCATAAGCCTTACAATGTTTTTGTCACTACACTCTTAAAAATAAAGGTACCAAAGTTTAGTAACACTTTTATTTCGATCAATCAATCTACTAGCTATAAGTAACTTTGCAACTACATGTCAACTAGCAGTCAGAGTATTAGAGTGCTTAATATCTGCTAACACTTCATTTTGATGCTCCTCCAACAGACATTCAACTGACTATAAGTAACTTTGCAACTACAAGTAAACTGATTCTTCTAACCCGACCCTAACCTAACAGTGTACTAATACTCTAATGAGAGTTAGTAGAACGTCTAAAGTGGTCTATCGAAATAAGAGTTTTTTGCAGCAATGCCATAAAAGAACCATTTTTTGTTCCCCAAAGAAGCTTTAGTCAACTGTTCTTAAAAGAACCATTTTTTTTATTAGTGTGAAATACATTTTAATAATCTAAATCTTTTTTCCACTATAAAGAACCTTTTGCGCAATGGAACGATTCCACACTCTATAATATAAAGGTTCTTTATTGGCATCTGTGGCTCCACAAAGAATCAGTGATAAAATGTGTAACAATAATACACGTTTGTGAGGGGTATGCAATACAGGACATCTTTACACTGCAAAGATGGCACCGAAGCCGCATCTCAAGCAGTATATACACTGTAAAAAAAATATTGTTGGTTTAACTTAAAAAAACGTAAGTAACCTGGTTGCCTTAAAATGTTAAGTTCATTGAAATTAAAACAATCCCCATTGTATTAACAACATTTTGTAATCAACAGAAACTTAAAATATCATGTTATCTGAACCACATAAATTATCCAAGTTGATTTGACAAAAGAAAAAATGTTGTAATAACAAATCAGGATTTTTTTTTTACAGTAGTGGTTTGACTGGTTTGCAAGGTTAACCCCTGATGGTAGTTGGCGTAACTACACCATTAAAGCATCTTTCCCATTTCTCTGCCATTCGGAAGTTGAATTAACTCTGCTTTAACTCCACAGTGTAAAGACTAATGACTGCAAGCTAGAACCAGTAATTATTTAAACTGTTACTTTTATTTCAGATGGCTTTAGCAAACTAAACTCTTGTGAAGTTCCGTGCCAATTAATATCTGATTTAAACCTGAAATTGGCTGAGGAGAATGGAAAGGCGACTGCACACTTTGACATTGATTAGTTAATTAGATGGGAGAGTTGAATGAAGTCTGATTGGGAAGGTACTTACGGAAACAGCCCGGTTTCCAATAGTAACCGGGGAGACATTCATCACATTTGACTCCGGTTGAGCCCTCTTTACACTGACAGAAGCCGGTCCCATTACAGCGGTCGTGCACTGAGCCCATCGTGTTACAGTTACACTCTGAAAAGAACTAGAGAGAGTTAGTCACAGGAAAAGGGCTGAACTTGTACAGCTTATTTCTGAGTGTCAAAATGGCTTGATAGTTTTAGTTGATTGGCAGGTTTAATTCAATTCACCACCCACGTTTGTTTGCTCTGAATAAATATTTGCGTGCATATGGCATGCACTTGTGGCCGTTATATTTACCGGTATTCATAAAAATGTAATCTTAGTGCATTCTTAAGTTTTCTGTAGTTGCTTTTTGTATTTAGAAAATAAGCTGAAAATAAGCTTGCTATTTTTTTTTTTGCAATAATATGTCATAGGGCCAGTTTCATCTGTCAGAAAGTGGTTAGTTGAATGCACATGATTGGCACCATAATGTTATAATTACCAGTAGGAAACTCTTGAAAATTTCTTGTAACTATAAATACCAATTTGCTTCTGAGTTTTCCATTTTAATTGTGAATGTTAATGTAATGTTTAACGAAGAACAGTGACAAAATGTGCCTGAAAACATTCGTTCAGCTGGTTTATGAGGAGACAGACTTGATCAAACTGCATAATTATCCCAAATAAATCAGTGCTGATGGGTCCGAGTTAAAACCCAGAAAAAAGTTTAGCACTTCAGGTTCCATCAACCTTAAGTCAATGGGTTTTTGAACGGGTTTTTGCTTAAATGCCTGAAATAAGGTCAAGCTCAAGATATTGTCACATTTCATTCTACAACTTAAAATACCAGTAATACCCCCATGTGTGTGTGTGTGTGTGTGTTTTCTCAAAGCTTTTACTTGTCTTGGAAAAGGCGGTTGTTATCAAGTGTCTAAATGGGACTACAGAGGTTTTTGGGACACTAAACGTCATCAGCCGAACAGGTAAACTCATCTACTCACTAGTTTGCTTTCACAGCTTTGCAAACTCAAAGTTTCAGGGAAAATATTTTCTAAATAAAGACTGAAAGAGTTGTTGCATGAAGCCCGAAGTCATGTGACCGTGGTGTAGTTCATTATAGCCTTAGGGCGTTTTCACACCTGAAAGTCCGCACCAAGGTCCGAACCAAAGTTCACGTTTTGATACATTTTATACTTTCAGAAAGTTTTGGTTTGGTTTCACACTACAATTACGCGACCGCACTAAAGAACTTTACGTGACATACTTGGGTCCTGTCGTCATCATCTATGTGGGCTGCATCCTGGCATTGATTGGTTTTGTAAATGGACGTGCGTCTAACGTCAGCGTGTTGTCAATTCGGCGGGTAACTTTGACAACATGAATGAACAGACGCATATCGTTGCAACTATATTGTTATTTTTATGGCATAATTACCTGCAGCACCAACTATACACAAGGCTAGTTCAAATTCGCCAAATGAACGTCCTCGTCGTGCGAACATTTTATCGTCGCCGGCATGAAAGGAGGAGAAGACTTCAAGTTGACTTCTTATTATGTCATACTTCAATTAAAAACCTTGTCTACTCCTCTCCCCATGTGCTACACGGCTCATTTTTCCTGCCACCTTCTGTTTTTCGGCTATGCGGGAACCACCGGGACTTCCTGTAAAAGGTCTGAAAGTCCGAACCATACAGAAATGCTTTCACACTAGAAACGAACCAAACTTTTGTTCAGTTTGATCCGGACCGAGACTACCTCTTTTTGTCGGACCAAATTTCATCTGTTTGGTCCGGACCGTGGTCCGGGGGAGGTTTCACACCTGTAAATTAGCCAGCTGGAAATCAGCCGTAGAGGCTAAAGCTGCTCTTTTCTTTCAAAAAGGGACTGTCCACGTTATTAAAAACCAAATAAACTAAACTAAACTAAACTAATTTTGATTAGGACCAAACTGAAAAGTCCGAAAGTCCGGACCAAACAAGATAGGTGTGTGAAAGGGCCCTTAGTTTAGCTTTATACTTCTGCCGATTGTATTAAAGCAGTGGTCTCAAACTCGCGGCCCGTGGGTGTGGCCCCCTACTTGACATTAAAGTTTAATGTAAGTGCGGCCCGTCGTTGCGTGTGCTCCGTTTTTTTAATACATTTTTTTTATCCCTTATGGGCTACCATAGATAGTCTCACGACAGCTTACGGTGGGTTTGTTGTCAATAGTTGTCATAGACAACCGCGAAGTACAAACATATGTCCTGGTAAAAATGAGCGCGTCGCTTCAATTATGAGCGCGCCTGCCGCAAACTTGAGCGCGCAAAATATGTGAGCGCTATATGTTAACAGGCCCCTTGGCGAGCTACCACCAATCAGGCCACGAGCGAAGTGTTGGAGACCCCTGCTCTAAAACAATGTGAGAATAATCATTTTGAGCTTGTAATATCATGTGTCCAACAGGTTGATAAGAAGGTTTGCTTTGATTTGTGCAAAGTAGTAATTTGAGACACTATACATGTGTAGAAAGAATTCAATAAGACGGACAAACATGACTGCAAATATTTCAAAATTGTATTTCAAATTGTATTTCAACAGCAATAATTGTTTTTCTAAGTATATTAAAAGGAAATGTGCCTTCCAAAAAAAAAAACATTCAATATCATATTGAAAATAAAAAGGACATGAGCAAATTTAAGTATCACAAAGATGTGATATAAGGAAAAGACCAAGACAGTTTGTAAAATGAACTTCAACTGTAAAAGGACAGCTCATGAAGAATCAATCATGTACAGAAAGGAATGTTCAAATTTAGAGGAACAGTTCAGAAGAAACGTCAATAATAAAGATTGAGAAGATTGGATCAGTTGTGCTCCTTTTGTGGAATACTTGATGCGGCCCAGCCGGACCCAGACTCCACCTCCAGCGGCCCCCAGTTAAGTTGAGTTTGAGACCCCTGTATTAAAGGGTTAGTTCGGGGTTGGAACAACATGAGGGTGAGTAATTACTGACAGAATTTTCATTTTTGGGTGAACTATCCCTTTAAGGCTTCAAAATTCAAAAAAGTCTAAAACATGTAAGAATCATGAACTTTTGTCGGCCATGGAGGTTATTCTCTGCAAAATACAAAAGCCAATGGAAAAATCCCACTGGGTTTTAGTCAAGGGAATCAGGGTGATGCTAATTTTCGGGTTGGCCTACAAAAATACATCTTCACTCCAGCACTCTATTGCATTGCTAATATATTAGTATATTATTCATTTATAAATATTGTTAATCACACAATGTTAGGTATAAGGTTCCATTAGTTCATGTTAGTTAATGCATTAACTATATTTATTGATATTTGTTAACGTTAGGAAATTAAAATACAACTGTTCATTGTAGTTCATGTTAGATGCCATTTTTGATTTTTATAATACATTAGTAAATGTTAAAGATTAATAAAAGCTTTAGAAGTAGCCTATTTTTCATTGTTAATAAATGCAGTTAAATGCAGTTTACACAATTTTTTTTAAGATCTAATGTATTATGTCACTG
This sequence comes from Tiaroga cobitis, assembly GCA_030578255.1. Taxonomy (NCBI): domain Eukaryota; kingdom Metazoa; phylum Chordata; class Actinopteri; order Cypriniformes; family Leuciscidae; genus Tiaroga; species Tiaroga cobitis. The sequence continues at coordinate 4,903,817 of CM060611.1, forward strand.
TTCTAGTCAGCTGTAAATTATGTTTTATTATTTTTAGAATCTATCCACTGATATTTTGATACACAACAGTATATTGCATCGGCTTGCAGCCAACTCCGTTCAAGCAAATTACTGCACTTCTGCGAGAACTCCTGAAAATAGACACAATAGACTGTCGCTAGTGCTCTTGTGAGCTCAGGATGAGGTAAATGTGCTCCTCGTGGAGATCCTGGTGTTGACCCTGTGCCATGTTGGCACCTGGCACACACCCGATGAGGGCGAGCGGATTTGTGCTGACTTCCCAGCACGCGTTCATTTACCCCGCGCCCTGCCTCCTCGTGTGGCAGATGGACTCTCTTCTCCGTCCTGGTACTCCCAGCGTCCGCTTGGAAGCTGAGCTGCTGATTTAAGAGCTGTGACATCCGGGTTTATTTCTGGAAGTTTATTTGAGGACCGCTGGGAATCTCTAATATGACGCTCCCAGGAAGATAATGTTGCAGTTTAACTTTGTTGACTGTGGCGCCCAGTGCATTTTCTCTTTCTACCCTCATTCAGTGGTCTTTGTATTACTTTCTCCTGATTACATCCCTAGTATTTTTTGTTTCAATTAGAGGCATTTCCTGGCTGTTTGCTGGAAGATTTTTTTGATCCAGATTTCTTGCTGTTGGATTTCCCTGAGTGAAGTCCACACTGGGTCTCTTTAAAGATTTACTCTTTACTCCTGGTATTTAGATGCGTTTTGGTCGATCGGATCACAGGTAGTCGAGGAAGACACATTTCCATTTACACCTGGTGTATTAATCCGTCTCTTTTGTCCACTTTTTAACAACTCTGGTCCTGAATTCTTCCAGGGGGGGTAAATATATGGCCTTTTTCAGATATTTCGATATAATGGACGAAATAAGCTCACGCAAATTAACATATGAATGTGCCTGGAGACGTCGGAAAAACAGACGGAGAGCATCAGCTTTGGTTTCTGCTCTGATAGCCCCAAGGCCGCGTCGAACGCAGAGAGTGCATGTTAGAAAGCAGGAATGGTACATTTTTCGTCTTCAAACCAAACTTGGCTCAATCCAAATGCGTTTTCGACTACCTCTGGAAGTGGTTGAAAGTGAATAAGCTCAAAACATTTTATACCCTGTTTACACCTGCATTTAGTGTTGTCTGCTTCTAATCCAATCGACCTAAATGCATCTTATTGCCAGGTGTAAACAGGGTGTTAGAGTCGTTTTTGGCTAAATTGCTTTTAGTGTCTAAAACTGAAAAAAAAAAGTAAATCACCAAAGACTGCCCTCTTCAGCTTTACAGTCTTAGGCCCTGTGCACACGGAGACGTGTTTAGCTCTATACGTACAAATTTAGTATTGTATTGGCGCTTCGTCCAGACGGATCCTGCGTTTTGGGACACTGAAAACGCTATTTTTTGAAACCGGGTCCCAGAGTGGATATTAATCTGAAAACGACACCCTTGCGTTTTCGTGTGTACGGCCAATCCGTCATCACAACACGTGTCACCATTAGTCACACTCCGCTATGTCACATGTAAAGGCAACAACAATGGCGGACTATATGCTTGTGTTCGTGCCGCAGAAGCTACTGAGCATATTAACTTTACTAAAGCAAAATCTTCTGCTCCTGTGCTACTATGGTGAGCAATCTTCGTCTTCACCTTGCTGTCGTGTTGGGTTCGTATCAGGTTCGTATAGAGCGCGCAAGGTTATGCGCATGCTGCCAGTCTTCTTCTCCTTGTTTAGTGTACCTCTGTGGCAGGTTTACAGCGCCACATACTGGTCTGGCATGTATACCACATCTGTCAGTGTCTGGTTTGTGTTCCCTGGGTTTTCACTAGAGGTCTCTTCCCCTGATCATCACCACCTCATTATGAACTGCATTTCCCATAATCCTTTGTCTGAACTCATCACTGATCATTGCACACAGCTGTTCCAACTCACATTGTTTGTATCTGTCTATTTATACCCTGTCTGTTTCTGTGAATGTCGTCGAGTCCTTGTTTAATGTCAGTTCTAGTTTTGTTTGTTTCTTGTTTTTGGACTGGTTTGTATGGATTTTGACCCGTTGCCTGGCTGACTATGATTATGGATTACCCATTAAAACTGCAATTGGATCTCCCCCCTTTGTGTGCGTGTCGTGGCAACATCCTTTTCAGTCGGTTTCAGTGGTTTTGTGTGTACGCATATATTTCTTGAGACTTCGGCGTGTTTGCGGAAAAAAAATTAGAACGAGAAAAAAAAAAAGATCGGATAGGGAAAGCTTTGGCTTCGTGTGGATGTGGCCTTATTAGAGTCATAAATATTGTTTATAATTGTAACTATTGTAATTTCTTTAAGGATGGCTGACTTAGCAGTAGATGACAATGAATGACTTCTGCATTGCAAATATGTTAAGGTGATTTACAACAGCTAATAGCTGGTAGTCTGACTACGTCTTCGTACTTCCGCTCTATTTCAGTTCGCTTCTGTACTCAGTCTGAGATAGCGATCTCTCAGTTTTCCTCCGGCCTGAAAACAGCTGGCCAATCAATGAACAGAGGGCGGGCTGAGAGCCGTGACGTAGACGCTAAGTGCCGAGTTTAAGATTGTATTTTAGGTTAGGGAAATCGAAAACGACCGCGCATATGGAGACACGGGATGCAATTCGCTCTGTTGTTGTGGAGAATATTCACGGCATTTGCAAACTGAAGCCCGAACAAGAAGAGTGTTCGTTAAACATTTTGAATGGAGGTGATGTTTAAGTTGGAGAGAGAGGTGATTGCGTTATGTGATTGGCTTACGGGTAACCAATGATTTTATACTTCAGACAAGTGTTTGAGGATTTGTGTATTTGAGACAAAAACATGACTAGATAAATCAGACGTAGGAGTTTATCACGTGCAGCGATTCAATGTTGTATTTTGAGTTTGATCAAAGAACAGAACGATTGTAATTAATATTTGTTTCAAGTTTACATTTCGCATTTGTCAGATGTTTTTATCCAAAGCAACTTACATTGCATTCAACATATACATTTTCTCTGGGAATGGAACGCATGACCTTGGGGTTGCTAGTGCCATGCTCTACTGTTTGAGCCAGTGACATCATCTAATCATCTATTTTGCCTCTCTGAGATTCATGCTCAAATGCATGGATGGTATTCTAGTTATAAAAATGCACACTGTTACTCACCGATACACACGTTCTCGTCATCGGGCTCCGCAGAGTTGTTTTTGAAGAAGCCCATGCGACAGTGCTCGCAGTTCTGACCACGCGTGTTGTGTTTGCAGCTCACACACGTGACTATGTTCAGGAAGTCGATGTAACTGCAGCGATTCGAGTGACCGTTACATTCACAATCTGAGAGGGGGAGAGAAAAAGGCAAAGTCAGCAACTCTTGATTAAAATAAAGAAGGGTTAAAAGAGAGAAGAGTAAAGAAATGTGCTGGTTTTTAGGATGTCGTTTTTAAGAATGTCGTTCAAGTTCTCAAGGTGTTGATATCTAAATGTGGGTGGCCATATGTTAATAAGCTCATGACATCATAAGCGTGATGATTTAAAAAATGATTAGAGTTAGAGTACATCTACAGACTACATCAATCTCGATGCTGAATCGATAAAAAGCTATCGACTCTTTTTTTTGCGTCACTTTGTATCTTTCCTGCTGCACCCACCCACAGCACTGACAGCTGAAATGAAGATTTGTGTGCGTGTGTGTGTGTTGCTGACAGGGCGATATCTCACACTCTCTTACGGGAGTCTTGCCCACTCCGCATGCACGTGAGTGTGTGTGTGTGTGCTCTAGGGATGTTGGGAAATCTGATGACAGATGTTTTCTCTAAAACAGCTGTTTCCTCGTCTTCTGAAGCAGATCTTTTTGTCAAACTGCTTGGCTTCTCCCAGTTCCCATTCACACCTGTCCTGTATCCTACTCTCATGTCTGTGTCTTTCTGTCACTCATAGAGAATCAGTGTGCAGTGCGTTAATGAACTACGTTCAGTGTAGCCCCTTTTTGAGAACCTGAATCAGTGCCTTTCGCTTGATTTGCATCAGAGTGTCCTTTCAGCAAGCCACTCATTGCACTTTGACCTCCATGTGACAGGTAAGGTTCTAGGTAGCTAGCCTATAGTGTACACTAGCTGGTGTACACTTTTATTCAGCAAGGATGCATCAAATTGATAGCCTAGAAATCTAGACGCACCCTAGCGGCAGCAAAAATTATTTTGCAGCCAGTGTGGTCTAGCAACTCTCCGTTGGCTTTCGAAGTTTTGGAAAAACCAAACTCTGGTCAGGCCAATCACATCGTGTATAGAGTTGGTGGGCGGGCTTAACACAATGACGGCAGAGTTGTGACGGTTCTGCGCTGTGATTTCCATAGGGGATTTCCCTGCTACTTGAAAACAAACAAGATGCTGCTGGCTAACATCGGTCTTTCGAGTCGGCTTTGGCCGCGACTCTGGAGGACTTGGGGTTAAGAGAACGTCACTTAAGTCATTCTTAAAAAAGGAAGATCTGTTCGGAGTTTTGACGACCGGATACGGCAAAAGTTTAATATATCAACTAGCTCCGCTGGTGGGGAAACGCATGGGACTCACTCATCCACAGCCGTTCGTTGCTCTGGTTGGTTGTAGCCAGTGGTGTAAAGTAACGAATTACAAATACTCTCGTTACTGTAATTGAGTAGTTTTTTTTAGGAATTGTACTTTTTTAAGTAGTTTAAAAACAGTGTACTTTTACTTTTACTTGAGTACATTTTAAGTGCTGTATCGGTACTTTTACTGCGCTATTTTCCCTGAACCTGCCGTCGCTACATTTATATTAATATTTATTTTTATAATAAGTCATCATGTGACTCCATGCGTGATTCCCGTCAAATCAAATCGCGCGCGGAAAACTTTGCATCAAACCAGCATCAACAGACTTCGAGACACCTGGCGCCAATTTATTTTGTTCACGAAGTGACTTTCGGAGTGGATCTTGAGCCTGGAGGAAGTTCATGCATTTGTGTCTTCATATAGGCAAAAAAACAGCGCAAGCGTCACACCTCACACGTGCTTCAGTGTGTGTGTGTGTGTGTGTGTGTGTGTGGTAAATGAAACTGCGCGTCGGCTGCACCATTCATTCACACAGAACATGCAGGATTCGAATTTAAATTGTCTTTGTAGTTTAATATTCACACACACGCACACTATATCGCGATTTGATTTCAAGTGTACTGAACTGCTTTCTATTTATTCCTCAAAAAATTTACAAATTCCGTGAAATTCCGAGTTATAAATTCCTTTTTTATGACTGGATTTTGTCAGCATTTTAGGGGGGGGCGGGGGTCGTCCAAAACAATGGTAGGGGAAACGCTGTATTTTTAGTGCTAGCAGTCAAAAATAAAACTGTTGGAGAAATATTGAAATACTGTTTCTTTTTTTCTATGAATCTGTGATAAAAGAGTAAGCTACATTTTCAATTTGCAGGGTATAAGGTGGACTAACAGTCATAGCATAATACTCACTACTCACTACTCTTGAGTACTTTTAAAAGGGCTACTTTTTACTCCTACTTTGAGTAGTTTTTAGGACCGGTACTTTTACTCTACTCTCACTACATTTTTTGACAAGTAACAGTACTTTTACTTGAGTATGCTTTTTCAGTACTCTTTCCACCACTGGTTGTAGCGCTGTCCTATTGCGTGCAGAGGGATGTTGAAAGACAACCGTTTATCCCGCCCCTCGGATTGATGTATACCAATTGTGAGTTCCCAGACCTAACATCTTGATGTAGGTCTGGTTTGCCAGGCTATCAAATTGATCATAAGTGACATTAAAGACAATCATAGTTACAAAAGGTTCTAAATTATCTTCTTTTAAACATTCTTTTCTACCTTCGATGTTACTGGTTCAGTATTTCTTCCCTCTGGTTTTTGATTTGATTTCGATTTGCTACACTTTAAAGATCAGAGGCAATCAATTTGATACACAATCATTTGAACTTTAACCCCCAGTATCACAGACAAGGCTTAAGCCTAATGCATGTTTGAGCTGGTTTAACTGAACGCAACTTGCACTGATATACCTTGAAATATGTCAGTGTCATTGTTTTTTTCTCAAGATGCACACCAGTAATGTTTTTTTCTCTAAGGCATGTTTATAAAAGCTACTTAAAGGTCCTAATTGAACTAAGGTCTAATCCTGGCTTAATCTAAACCCTGTCTGTGAAACCAGGCCTAAGTGTTACATTACAATGCTTGAGCTGGGGATAATGCTGTAGCTTGATGCGTGCTTCACAGAGGTCAGGGTATTGGGCAACACTGATGTGAATCATGTGAAAGAACTTTTGTCAGCTCCAAACAGGAATCAAAGTAAGATTATAATGTGTTTAGACCTTGAACATGTCAGACGTGTGGGACCACCAGCATTTAAAACATGGCCAATAATTAAACTTGTATAGCTACATCTAATGTTGCACTTGCTGTATATGTCTGTTTTTGTACATCAAAGGCACAACTGTAATCTAATGATATTTCATATTACAGTAAACTTATACAAATGGATGTTTAAATGCATATTTACCAGACCAATTAATCAACTTTATGAACTTTTAGCTACTTCAGAATTTTGTAGCACTTCAGAAGTGTTTTTAAATATTTATGCACACTTTAAAAGGGCCCGAGAGCGAGAACTCAGTACAGAGCCTGTCTCAGCACATAGGAACAGGCAAATCAATTAAATATAAATGAGCTCCACACAACACACTTACCTTACATGTCACAAATAATAGAGAAAAGCAGGGATGAATGGATTGATGGAAGTTAGAAAGGAGACATGAAGTGACATGTTGAGAAACATCATCAAACTCAGGTTCTAGTTTCTACTTTTCCCTTCTATTCATAAACACTGTAATATCACGTTGAGAGTTCAAAAACAAACTGTTCCTTTTCACTTATAAACAATCTCATTATCATGTCTTCCTCACCTTTAAAGTCGTCATATATGATGCCTTTTAGCTGGACAGTCTGTTGCCCTCCAGATAGTAAGAACTTCAGAAGAGCTTCGGAGAATGACAATTCGTATTTTACATGTTCATCTAGAAACACTGCGATCGAGTCTACGGCAAGCAAATCTGCAGCTATCAGTCCGGTTACAGGAGGGATGAGTTGACTAACGCGGAAAATAATTATTGTGACATTTAACAGGCCCAAAAAATTCACTACCAAGCATGTTTACTACAATATATACAAACTAAAAACTACAGAAGCTAATACAGTTTATTGTTTATGTGGGTTCTAATGACTATGCACATGCAGTTATAGACTTCACCACTTACAATACACTTCTTCTCTACCTCACTCTACCTTTTTTATTCTCTTCATCTTTGTCTTCCATTTTTTCTTCTCTCTCCCACTTATGGGTGTGCTTTCCTTCACCCTCTTTTGAGTGTTTGTGTGGCTCTAGACGAGCAAAGAGAAGGACCGAGCAATCCACAGATCAATTAATAATGTTTGAATCACTCACAAGGCCACGATGAAAAACAATACCACTTATGAATTGATCAGACAGTGCCATTTTTACTCAACCAACTGGGTAATATGCACCTATAAAACCTATCAAATTAAATTAGCTTTAATGAAGTCTGAAAAAGCCTTTATAAGACAAAGATGTCATTTACCATTCAAGAGACCAAAAAACACTTCCCATGAAGTTCTATTGGATTATAAATCAAGTCTAGATTTTATACTAGAGGCTGTTTGAAACTACCAGCTGAGCCATACCTTCAACATCTGTCTGTTTATGAGACCCTTCCTTCTCCTCTTCATGTGGCACGTGTATTGATGAAACCATCTCTACTTTTGATTCAGCAGATTCCGATATTGGCCATAAAGACTCCTTTATTGGCCTGACAGAGTGCAGCATTGGTGGGATAGATTCTGGTTTTGGCTTTGACTCTGGGTTTGGCAGCACAGATTCGTGTATTGGCTCATGAGACTCCACTTTTGGCTCAATAGGCATGTGTCCATGAGGTTTATGCATTGACTCATGATGATTCACTATTGGCTCATGAGGTTTATGCATTGACTCATGTGGATTCACTATTGGCCCTTGAGGTTTATGCATTGACTCATGAGGATTCACTACTGGCCCTTGAGGTTTATGCATTGACTCATGAGGATTCACTATTGGCCCTTGAGGTTTATGCATTGACTCATGAGGATTCACTATTGGCCCTTGAGGTTTATGCATTGACTCATGAGGATTCACTATTGGCCCTTGAGGTTTATGCATTGACTCATGAGGATGCACTACTGGCCCATGAGGTTTATGCATTGACTCATGAGGATGCACTACTGGCCCATGAGGTTTATGCATTGACTCATGAGGATTCACTACTGGCCCATGAGGTTTATGCATTGACTCATGAGGATTCACTACTGGCCCATGAGTTTTATGCATTGCCTCATGAGGATTCACTTTTGGCTCATGAGGTTTATGCATTGACTCATGAGGATTCACTATTGGCCCATGAGGTTTATGCATTGACTCATGAGGATTCACTACTGGCTCATGAGGATTCACTATTGGTTCATGAGGTTTATGCATTGACTCATGAGGATTCACTACTGGCTCATGAGGCTTATGCATTGACTCATGAGGATTCACTACTGGCTCATGAGGTTTATGCATTGACTCATGAGGATTCACTATTGGCTCATGAGGTTTATGCATTGACTCATGAGGATTCACTACTGGCTCATGAGGATTCACTATTGGTTCATGAGGTTTATGCATTGACTCATGAGGATTCACTATTGGCTCATGAGGTTTATGCATTGACTCATGAGGATTCACTATTGGTTCATGAGGTTTATGCATTGACTCATGAGGATTCACTACTAGCTCATGAGGTTTATGCATTGACTCATGAGGATTCACTATTGGTTCATGAGGTTTATGCATTGACTCATGAGGATTCACTACTAGCTCATGAGGTTTATGCATTGACTCATGAGGATTCACTATTGGTTCATGAGGTTTATGCATTGACTCATGAGGATTCACTATTGGCTCATGAGGTTTATGCATTGACTCATGAGGATTCACTATTGGTTCATGAGGTTTATGCATTGACTCATGAGGATTCACTACTGGCTCATGAGGTTTGTACATTGACTCATGAGGATTCACTACTAGCTCATGAGGTTTATGCATTGACTCATGAGGATTCACTACTGGCTCATGAGGATTCACTACTGGCCCATGAGGTTTGTACATTGACTCATGGGGATTTACTACTGGCCCATGAGGATTCACTATTGACTCATGAGGATTCACTACTGGCCCATGAGGTTTGTACATTGACTCATGGGGATTTACTACTGGCCCATGAGGATTCACTATTGACTCATGAGGATTCACTACTGGCTCATGAGGTTTGTACATTAACTCATGGGGATTCACTATTGGCTCATGAGGTTTATGCATTGGCTCATGTGATTTCTGTATTGGTTCATGAGATTCTGGTATTGAATCATGACCATGAGGTTTATACATTGTCTCATGTAATTCCAATATTGGCTTGACAGGCTCTGGAATTGACTCCGCAGATTCTGGCATTGACTCGACAGACTCTGGCTCTGATTCAGCAGGTTCAGGTGCACTGGTGACTAATAACATGATTCAGAGATTGAAAACATACAGCAGATAAACAATGGAATAAAAAACACATTGAGACTCTTCATACCAGTTTCTTCCCTGTGTCTGCTATGCTCCAGAACACTCTCCACTCTCTTTACTTCTTCTTCAATTACTATGTGTTTCCCAGAAGTCTTCTCTTTCTTCTCAGAAATCTCCTCACCCTTCCCAGAATCCTCCACTGGTGGTGCTGTAGGGGTTGCTTGGGAGCAATCATTCGAATAATCACAATGTTGGTTCATACACACAAACACACACACTGTGTTGTCCTCTACTAACAGCCATTGAACAGCCAGCACACTAGCCAGAAATAACCTGTACATCAATCGTAAGACTTTCACACTATACATTCAATCTATAGGAACCACAGACCACAAACTCCTCTGTGGTCTCTACTACACTTTTCATTGTCAACCACAGATTAGGGATATGTCACTAAAACCACATCTACCACGATACTAGAACTTAATTGGACGCCTAACGATACCTTCCACTGTCTATTTCTCGGATTCTCTGTGGTGTGTCCTATATTTTTCAACAGGAATCATGTTTAGTCCTGGGTGCTTGGTGTGGGGATTATGTCTGTGAGATACTGCAGTTTATCAGAAAGAGCAGGGGCGGTTTCTTCATTAGGGCGATTGGGCGACGCACCACCAAAGTGTGAAAGTGATTTTTTTCAATCACATTCACAATCTCATTCAACAACAGAGTTACGCTAGCCGTCACTATAGTCCAATCAGCGTCATGTCACGTTCTGTGGAGTACCGCCTCTTTTTGGGCGATTTCACTCTGGCTGAGAATCGCCCCGAGTGTTCCCATAGACTTCCATTCAAAGATGTTTTTTTTCAAACTGGAGGCAATGCATTCTCTATGGGTTCCGGGAGGGCTCGCACTAACGTGCTTACGTCATCATACATATCCTTAACTTGTGCAGCGATTGGTGGGAACAAACATACACTATTAAATATCTTTAAGATTAAGTGACAAATAATATTTAAAAACAATTTGAATTTGAATAACAAGAAAAAATGAAACACTACAATAATATCTTTATCAAATGTGATTAAAAAAAATAAAAATAAAAAAGAATGAGAGCGAGAGCTTGAGAAACTGTTGGGATAGGGATCTCGCGACTCGCGCGTTGAGGCCAGCTGAACTTGAACAACGTCATGGCAAACGCAGTCATAACGCAGTCATTTACCGTGTCATTAAAATAAATACCAGTCAGCCCGTCGTAGTAATCAGCATACATTGAGCAGGAGCAAGTAGCAACAGGAACAACAAAATCTAGGCGGGCCTTGGGAGAAGAAGACAAGCGGAGGCTGTCTAAAGAGGTATTGCTGAACATTTTAATACTCGAGTGTTGAAAAATCTCACTTTGTTTTTACAATCAGTTGAGGAAAGGATGGTAGCAGTCTTTTTTACTCCTAGCATTTTACTTTGAAATTTGTACATTTCCATTCGAACACCAACACAATCTTGTATGTCCAAAACTGTTACTTTTCAGGAAACGAAAGAAAACCTTTTTTTTCCCCAAAATAATTTCCAAGCTCTTTTAATGCTTTCCATTGGTAAAATATTTGTAAAACACATTGACAGATGTAAAGGGTGACCAATAGCATTAATTTTAAAAAAAAATAGGGAGATAATACAATATGGATTCTGCCTGATACATTGTTGCTGTCGGGATGGAAACCTTGTATCTCTATATTTATATTATAATAAATAAATTATTTTATAACTAAAATAAATGTATTTATTTTGTCAGGTCTGCGACACAATCTTAAAGTAATGAAGTTGCCTTTACATGCTTAAGCTGTTAATTTATCCATTGCATGGGTGGACCTTATCCTTATCAATCATCCAAACATTTGCCCCCCCCTGAGAGATTTTGCAGGAGAAAGAGGGAAATGTCATTTTGGCTTTACAGGGCTTTGAAAATCAGGCTAAAAAAACAGAATTACTTAATTCTAATCACATTATGTCTCAAAGAAAACCTTCTTTTTTTGTGTCCATTGTCTGCTTTTTTTGCCAGTGTGTACAGGTATCTCTACTAGTTCCTTTGGATGAGATTCTGCTTTGTGTAGGACTTTCAATCACCACCCAGAAGAGGTTTAGAAAATAAGAGATTTTTGGGAAATAAAAATTATTCATGAAAAATTATCCATTCAGTTTATTTTACATACTAATTATTATATAATATATAATATTCTTCTTCTTTCTTTTTCACCTTCTGTTTCCCAGTAACTTTTGCCTTAGGCTTGTGCAGTGTTGTATGGCATGTGGTTTAAAAATATTATCACAGCTTAGGAGGTGACAAGAATTGTTTATATCAATGTCCCATTATCACTTACAGTTTTACCAATTTGTTTTCTTTTTGCATTTCATAAATGAATCAGCTGTGCAATGGAGTGCAACTAGAGTTTCTGTTCAGTGGTTTTGCTTGTTGTGTCTGAGCTTCATCGATGTGATTCTTAATTTGAATGTAGCTTCAGTAGTGACTGCACTTCTGAGTGATTGCAAGGGAGTACTAAAATACATGAAAAGTGGTCCATGACGTTAAACAGACAAACCAAACTGCAATTAATCTCGAACGACAGATCGGTGTTGTTTGAGGTACACAAACGCTCCTTGCGTGTACACAACGACCATGCTATAATTTCATCAACACACGTACGCGATATGCCACTGGGAATCTCAAAGATCTCCACCTTTATTAAATCCATCCGAGGAGCTGCTCTGTCTCGCGTCTCAGCTGAGCGGTTTATTCCTCCCTCTCGTTTTTTCATGCCAGCTTGACGTTTTCTGATCTGAGCTCGAGCTGGAGTTCTCGCTCACTCGTTAAACGTCATGCAGTATTCATTCCTCGGGTGCGTATGTGCGCTTCGATCAATGAGTGTGTGTGTGTGTGTGTGTGTGGTGGTTCTTTGTTTTATATATTCACAGGCTGCCCTAATCCGCTTTGTGCTGAAAGATGCAAAGTCACTCTATATTTTGACAGAGGAAAACACTGTCTAATTGAGCATTGATTTCCCACTGTGCACATGATTTGGAGCCGTTACCCACAATCCTCTAGGGGTACGTTTGAGTAGATGACTTACTGGCAGCAGAGTCGCTGAGCTCTTGGCTTGGCTACAATGCTTTGACTGCCAATACAAGTCTTTGAAAGATGCTTCTATAACAGACTAGTAACACTAGCACACACACACACACTAGTGCCCTTACCTGTGCTCTCTATATGTCTGTGAACAGGCCCCTCCTCCAGGGGTGTGGCTTTGTGGGGCGTGTCCTCAGGGAGAATATGAGAAGGAGGTGTGGCAGGGGGCGGGGCTTCTGTAGTGGTATAAAGTGCCTTAGGCTTTATGTTAGCTGATGGGACATGGTTTGCAGTATCTACGTGCACTGAAGGAGCATCTAATGGGATTTGAGGGGGAGTGTAATAGAAACGGGTTAGAGAAACCAGAGTCAGCATGGAATACATGCAAACATACAAAGTGCTGAGCTCAACAAAACTCTTGCATTTTAAATCTTGTAGTTCGGTTCTTGCAGTTGCTTTCAAGTGTCAAGTGTAATTCCATTCTGCACTGCAGAGGCAGTTATGAATTCATTCCATGTTCAATCTGTGTTTTAAAATATTCAGAATGGAATACTAGCGTACTGCTTATTGTGCAGTGTATACTGTCCAGGGTTGTGCAAAATTCAGAATTGAACGATCGACTCCCTGTCAATTCATGAGAATGAATTTCAGCTGAACTAGTCACACCGCACAGGAAGCTAAACTGCAATGACAGGAAGAGGAATTGCAATTCAAAGTAATTCAACAATCAACACGTTCATTCTGCTAAATGAAGTGTTCAATTTACTCCATTTATTAATTTACATTTATTGTCTGTCTATCCATAAGGCCTCTATAAACCTTCAAACTTAAAGGCTTTTAAAACCTTTTCCAAAACTACTTTTAAACATTTAATATATCTTTGCTTTTTTTGCAATTAAAATTACTTTCAAATTTGAAATGCCTTACATTCTTGTTTTCTACATCAATTCAAATTCAATAATTGACTGAGAATTTAAAAGTCATTTTCAATTCAGTTCTGAATGTCGCACAACCCTGAAATTGCCTACTATTTAAAAAGTAAGTGTGTTGCAGTATGTAACCACACATTCTTAAAACACTCATTTTGTTATTGTGTTAAATCAGTGCATGCCGTTTAATTCTCATACAGTAAATACAGTGATTTTATATTTGTATTATTTTATTTCAGATAAAATGTATTCCCGTTTGCCAGTCTGCAGAAAGCATGGTAGTCATTCGGAAGATATTCAGTGCGTCATCAGTTGATCTGACCAGAGCACATTTGTAATAGCAGAGCTCTTAAGTGAGATGCTGTTAGATTGTGAAACTGCGATTTATTGCAGATTGTCAGTATGCATGTGTTTGTGCATGTGTGTTTGTGCGCTCGTGGAGTTGCAGATGGCGCTCTGTTGGATTAAGGCACATTACATCATCATTAAGCTCTGCTAGTAACGCAGCAACTAGTATAGTCTATGTAAAGTACCTTATATTGCATAATATATTAATCTAGAAATGTTATATTCAGGACTTACTGTGTCCAGCACCTTTTTTCTCCCACCTCATACATAAAACATTTCATAAAACATTAAAGTTTAATAATTAATATTAATAATAATAATAATAATAATAATAATAGATGACAAGTTAATCTAATTAGTAGGTTTTAATTCTCAGTTTTTTTTTAGCAAAATGATTTTATTTGTACACTTGGGTAATATAACTATGTTTCTAGATCTGAATCTCTACAGTCTAGATGCCATGCTTAATTTCTAGCTTTTTTTCCTACTTTGCTACAACTACGGGAGGCTTTGAGGGTCACCCTGTCCCACCTGTGTTCAAAGCTGGTGATTCTGTTATAGCTGTAGTGAAATCTTCATCTGAAGTGTCAGTCACTGCTGGCATTAAAGACGAACAATAGCAAATTAATACGCATTTGAAAACAACACCTGCAGGCATTGATCTGAAACTACACCAACTGACGAACCACAGACAGACAGACTCTCATTTAATGTTGTCAAATGTGGATTATTCCTTCTTGAGATCTCCGTCTTCTGATCGTATACACTACTGTTCAAAAGTTTGGGGTCGGTAAGATGTTTTATGTTTTTGAAAGTCTCTTCTGCTCGGCAAGGCTGCATTTATTTGATTAAAAATACAGTGAAAACAGTAATATTGTGAAATTCAATAAAAAAAAAAACGGTTTTCTGTTTGAATATATGTTAAACTGTAATTTATTCCTGTGATCAAAGCTGTATTTTCAGCATCATTACTCCAGTCTTCAGTGTCACATGATCATGTCACAAATCATTCTAATATGATGATTTGCTGCTTTCTGATTATTATCAATGTTGAAAACAGTTGTGCTGCAGAATTGTTTTTGTGGAAACTTTTTTTCATGATTCTTTGATGAATAGACTGTCTTTACGCCATAATTTTTTATTAATTCTAGACATCCTTGCTATATAAAAGTATTAATTTCTTTCCAAAAAGTCATACTGATCCCAAACCTTTGAACAGTATAGTATACAAAACAAATATATTTTCAAGAACTTGGACTCCTTAATGCATGTCATTCGCTTAAATTAATGTTTGTTTGAATTATGCTAATTTTCCTAAATGAAAGAGAGAATGTCTTCCTGTCATTTCCTGTGGTGTTTGTGTCTACTGGTTTGTGGCTATTGCCCGACTAAACAACCAGCATCCAGAGGATCAGACTCGCCGCTCTGACCTCGTAATCCCTGTCCGAACACACACACTGACCCTGTATAATCCCTGTCTGTGTGTGTGTGTGTGCGTGCGTGTGTGCAATGACGGAGGTGAGTATATGCTGCGTCGTTCTGTTCTGGTTTCTGCTTTTCTTTAAACAAAATACAACAGTTAACGGTAACCTGTGTCATGTGGATCATTTACAACGACCTATAGGTTACAACACATACCCTGGCCTACATATCATCTCCCCCTCTTCTTGCACATTAAGTGTGTGTGTGTGTGAGAGAGATGTTCCCCTGTGTGGAAGACCTGTAGACCTTTAGACTACAGGGGAGAGAAAACACGGACATGATCTATGAGTTTGATTTCTCTAGGCCATATGCCACACACACACACACACACACACACACACACACAAAAAAAACTCAAAAAGAGCCATGTGTAGTTAGTAGCCTTACACAAAAACACACACTCTGTTTGTTACGCTGCTTTATAAAAATGGAATTCCGTCGCGTCACAGTGAATTTGAGAGTGTCAGGATAGCATTCTAAATTCTAATGTGGCTCCAGTGACATCATTTCCTACTGATTCCCACACTTCATTTTCCTGAATGGCAGCTGAGATGCACCAGCGTCATGTCGCTGGAAGGCAGTTTAAAGCTTTACGACGTTACACAAACGCTCTTAAATTCCTGACATCACGGAGTCCCGAGCTCCACTTCCACTAAGTGCTTTTCCACAGGAACACAGACAGCTTTAAAATTAGACTAACGCAACGGCGACAGGATCTACTCAGCATTCCTTGAAAAATGGTCCGCCACAACGCATAAATCAAGCCAGTTTGAGGAAACTTTCTAACTGAGTTAAATTGCATGTATTTTGTAAACCGTTCTGGAGTTATACGAGTGCTTCGAGATCCTTTAAATGTGTTTGAAATAGTGCCAGATACTTTCTCTCACACACACACACACACACACACACACACACACACACACACACACACACACACACACACACACACAAACCAATGGTCGTCTAATCTGAAAGACAACTGCTGAAAAGTTAAAGTGCAACTGTTGTCATGGAGGAAAGCAATTGTAGAGGTATATCGCTTTTGTTTATTTAGAAACATTTGTTTATCATAGTTCCTATCATAATTAGTTATAGTTATTGTTACTACTGTAAAACCACTATAAACATAGGAAGCTTTCTTTTTTTTATTTGTTTGTTTTTGTTCTGTAATTTTCTGTTATTGTAATTTTCTTTTTAACATCTTACTGTACTGACAACAATTGTCTCATTTGTGCTTATTTTTTACTGTAAAAATTATATTTTCATAAAAAAATTAAGCTTTTAAATTATTAAAATATAGTTCATATGTACAATTAAGCATATATAGCTAGAATATAAATAATAGATAATTAAAGCCTTTTTCTAAATATATTTTCAGTTTTATAACGTCATATAAGACGTTACTTTTAGTACTTTTATGTGCTTTTGTAATGTAATTTTTTTTTTTTTTATATTTAGGTTTTTTATTCAGTTTAGTGCCTTAACTAACTGAAATAAAATAAGTGCAAGTAGAAGTTTTTCATCTAATATTTTACTTTATTTAATTTTTATTTCAATTAACAAAAACTTTATTTTCACTCTAAAAATGCTGGGTCGTTTCAACCCATGTTTGGGTCAAATACACCTGGTCTGGCCACTCTCCATTGACAAGCTAACTTGCTTGAAGGCGGGAACTCTGTTGAAGTTTAAAACTATTGGATCTGCCCAGAGCCACTCTGGATCAGCCATAACCAATCGCTAGCGTTCGCCTTAGCCAACTCATTCACCACTACCGGAGCGAGCTGGAAAATCGAACTTTTCCCGAACCCCGTGGGGAGGAGGGCCACAACATCGTGGCCACCAACAAAACTCAGCAAAGATTGTTCTTGCTCCGGCTTTAACTTCTGGATATTCGGCAGCGTTGCCACAACGGCCCGAATGGCTTCGCTCGCATCTTTCTCCGCCGCCATTACTGAACCACAACTCAAACTAGCGCACGACCTCAATGTCATCGTTCCCAGCCACTCCCTCTGTTCGCTGATTGGACAGGTAAAAATCGGCCGAAGAAAACCCGCAAATATACCGCAAACCCAGACGACGTACTGAAGGAAAATGAAAATTGAGCGGAAGTACGTAGGAGGGCGGAGCCAGGCTAGACGAGCCCAACCGTTAGTTTAAATTTAAACAGGTTCATTTAAACCAATGGTTGGGTTCATCCGTATTTGACCCAAACATGGGTTAAAACATCCCAGCATTTTTAGAAATCTGATTGACATTTTAGACCAACTTACCACAGTTTTACTGTAACAATAACTCCAGTAACTATGGTGATTTGGGGGAGAATTATGGTTATCATGGTGAATTTCTGCAGGGGTGTTTCTGAGAGCAAACCACTAGCTGTACTGTTGTTTTCTGGGAAATCCCTTCTTAGATGTTGGCTGAGATTGTGTGTGTGTGTGTGTGTGTGTGTTTAGTGCATGTAATGATGTAGGCGTGTCCTCAGATTTCTCTTAATTTCTCTTATTCTCTTTGAACCCTTAAGGAATCACGTCATCTTTCCTGTGTCTCTTTATGTTCCTTCCTCTGTATCTCCCTTCATCTTTCTTCCCCCTGCTCTCTGATGTTAGGCTGAATTGCGGCTAGATTCGGTGATTTGACGATGATGAAAGCCACGGGACGGGCCATGAAAAATGAAGAAGACATAACGAGGGATGGAGCACAGAGACAACGAAGAAAGGGAGAGCGAGGGATGACTGACATATCAGAGAGAGAGAAAGAGCCATCCTCTCGTTTCTTAAGGGTTCTGTACTTACTGGAACCAGAAGAAGAGCCAACCAGCGCCTGAGAACCTGAGAGAGAGAGAGAGAGAGAGAGAGACAGTGTGAGAAAGAGAAAGAGAGAAAGAAAGTGTGTGTGTCAGTAGCTTTGTTCCAAAACCAAGTCAGTTGTTTTCTACATAGACAGCTGCCGTCTAAGCCAGCATCCGAACTGATCTGGAACATTCTGCATCACAGACGTTGCTAGACGTAAATAACATCCACGCTTATACTCTATATACGCTGATTTCATGCAGCCGCCATTTTGAAATCGAAAGCGAGGCTCCGGTGGGAAGAACCCCGGAAGTAAGGGATAAACAACAATGCCTTGGACTACCAACCTGAAGCTGCTGCCGCGATTTACACTATTGGATGTTAATATCCAATATAGGATATGTATATAGTTTGCTCCTGCCTCTTTTTTTACTTTCTGAATTATATATATATATATATAATATATATATATATATATATATATAAATAATATATATATATAAAAAAGAAAATTATTTATAAATTAATTTCACTGTATATAGTCTAAAGTATGAAAGAAATGTATGTACATTTTTAGAATAACTCATTTTTACATTAAACACAACAATACGCCAACGCATTCGCGACTCTCCTGTGATTAAAGGCGGCACATCCGGTTTACTTCCCACCGGAGCCTCGCTTTCGATTTCAAAATAACGGCTGCGTGAAATCAGCGTATTATGACCATATAAAGATATAAAAATCGCTCTAAATGTAAAAGAATAGCAGAGCCCATACCACACTTATGACGATAACGGCACAGACGAACAATATCATTTGGAATCAGAATAGTTTTGTCCAGCCGATGAACGATAAAAACATTGACAGCCAATCAGAATCCATCCTGCTTTAATGAGCTTGAGCATTTAAAGCGACAGACGACAAAACTGAAGCGTGCGCTTAGAATAAACAGAACGATTTCGTCCGCTGGTTGACGCTAATATACTTTCATCTATACAGTTATCGTTCTTTTTGTCATATTATATAGTGCAAAAGTGTACATAATTCAAGATTTTTAATTTGGCTATTAGTGCTGCTATCAATTTTAAGTAGAAAATAAAATGTAACAAAGCACTTTACAATAGGATCTAATTTGTTAACATTAGTCAACTACATTAGTTAACAAGAACTAATGATAATAAATACTTATTCTATAGCCTTTATTAATCATAGTTATTGTTAATTTGAAGACTTACCAATACATTTTTAAAAAATCAAAAGTTAATCTGTTAGCATCAGCTAATGCATTGTGAACTTACATGAACAATTGTTTTAATTAGTTTAAGTTAACAACATCGCTAGCTGTGAATTTGCATGCGAATTTGAATGTACACATGAATATACATTTTTATATTAATGTGTATGTGAATTTAAATATTAATTGAAATTTGCATATATTAAATAAATTATACAAATAATCAAACAGCAATTTTGATCAGATGCTATGCTTGTTGCAATGCATTCAGGCATTCAATATTTTGTCCTGTTTTACCCCCAAAAATTGGCCAAATACAGCATCGTTTTAGAAATAGGCCTCTACACCATAACACATTCATTTATAATAAACACTGCAGCTTTCCATGAAAAATAAGAACTGTCAGTTTTGATTTCATAAGCATACAGTACATTAAATAAATATTATGCATAAATTAAATTGTAAAAAGAATCAAACAGCAATTTTAATCACTGTGTTCATTGCCCTTTTTTGCTCTCTAGGTAGGCAGCTCACTAGGTTTTGGAACAGAGCTAGTCTATTAAGGCCAGATAAATATAACGATAAAGATATACTTCTAAATATCATTCTAGTGGTTCCTGTTCAGACAGTGATTAGTGCAGATTTGGGATGCTTTCTCCACAGAGGAACCTGTGCGTGTGTGTTTCTGATGGAGTGTGTTTTGTAGGCTGGGAAGGCAGTATGGCGGTGTGTGTTGTGCGTCTGCGCGCTTCTCTTCTGTTCTCTGGGAATTGGGCCGCCGCACCAGCAGTCTTGATCTTGCTGTGAGCTGACAGGTCTGTGAAGTCTAAAAGGCTCTGCAGCGCTCTGGTGTGTAAGTGAAGTGAGTCGAGATCTGCAGTCTGCTGAATTCATCTGTGTGTGTGTGTGTGATGCCCTAGATTATTATTTTATCATGAGTGCTGCTGGTAAAATGGAGGGATGTTGTGTTCCAAAGGATCTCCCTTTGGATACTGTACAGAAGGGAGGAAAAATGAAATCCGTGTTCATTTTTGCTTTATCATTTTTTCTCATTCTCTTATTCATTCTTCTCAAGACCTTTTTTTCTTTTTCTTGCTTTTGGTTTATCTCTCGTTTCAGTCCCTCCAGATCGTTTTGTCCACATTTTCAGGGATAAATCAGATCCAGGCTGGTGGATAACCGTCCGTCTGGTTTCTCTCTGTGTGTGTGTGTGTGTGTGTGTCGGAGTGTAAAGATCTCTGAAGCTCAGAGGAATTCTGAACCCAGAAAATAATGAGGAAATTTCGGTATGGCGGGTATGACTTAGATATGCGAGACCTGTATGATTTCGGAGATAATTAATTCTCTTTTATACTAGAATAGAATATTATCTTGCTCAAATCTGATTATTGTGTGTACCTGATATTCGCACACTTGATGCAATTGATTTCGCAACAAATCTTGCATTCACAACAGCAACTAGGAACAAGTTAATGTTTTTTCTTTAATTATAATCCATTCTTGGGATGAGACATTAAACTGAAGGTCCTGACTCTCTGTGTTAATTAAACATCCCAGGATGTCCTTCGGAAAAAGAGAAGGGGTGTAACCCTGGCATGCAGGACGAATTTTCCCATTGGCTTTCTATTAATCATCATGGCCTCCTGATCCTCCTCATATACTGACTGGTTCATCACTCAGTCTCCTCTCCACCAGTAAGCTGGTGTGTGGTGGGCGTTCTGGTGCAATATGGCCGCCGTCGCATCATCCAGGTGATGCTGCACATTGGTGGTGGTTGAGGAGATTCCCTCCTTTTATATGTAAAGCGATTTGAGTGCCGAGAAAGTGCTTTATAAATGTAAGGAATTATTATCATTAGTAGTAGTAGTAGTAAGTTTGTCTGAGTGGAACAGTATCTACATGGGTTGGACAATGACACTGAAGCACTGACCAACACAGTGTTTCACATCTATACATGTGTGGCCAATCTTCACTGATTTCCATCGGTAAGAGTAGAGCGTGAAGGTTGAATTAGCAGAGCTATAGCTCAGCTGTACATAAAATATTGCAATCCACACAACATAATGGAGGACATATCCGAGTTCAAAAGACGCCAAATTGTTGGTGCGCATCTCGCTGGCTCATCTGTGACCAGGACAGCAAGTCTTTGTGGTGTATCGAGAGTATCCAGTGTAATGTGGGCATACCATCACGAAGGACACATCCAATAGACGCAAGAGGAAGCTTGTCTGACAGGAATGACCAGGTACTAACCCGGGTTTTATCCAAACCACAGCTGTCCAACTCACAGCAGAATTAAATGCGCAACTTGTTTCCACAAAACTGTTCGTCAGGAGCTCCACAGAGTCAATGTTCATGGTCAGGCTGCAATTAGGGCTGTCACTTTACGTTCGAAAATCACCACCAACACAAGTATCGAAAACAAAAATAGGGAATCGATTTTAACGGCCTTCCTTCGGATCGCGTTCAGCTCGTCATGACACGCCTGCAGCGAACGCGCATCACACAGCAACTGCAAACACACATAACAGCAAACTATACTTCTGCATAAAGTGTCTCTTTTTACAACAAATATGTGAATTCTGCCTGTATTCAGACAGTCTCGTGCATACAGATACAGATTCGGGTTACGGGCTACGTAGGCGAAATTTGTTTGACATTTAAATAATCGAAATAATAATTCTAATCGTAAACACAGCCATGTTGAAGCCTGCAGTAATGTTGTTCATTGATGTTATGGCAGTCCACTCTGCAGTGTTGGGAAAGTTCAGAGTTCAAAGTTCAGTTCACAAATTTTAAAATGAACTAGTTCAGTTCATAGTTCATACTTCACAAAATGAACTAGTTCATGTTGCTGCGAGCTTCTTTTTTTATTTTATTATTATTGCCACAGCCCATATACAACCACAGACAGCAATTGTTTAATCGACGGGCAAAGTTTGCACAGAAATGTACGATTTTTCACATCCTCACTGACCTTGGCTGCGTTCCAGTCCAAAATTGTCATGCCCTTCACTCGCTAACTTCCCTCCGTCTTGTTCACTCGGATGTACGTCATTGCTTGCGTTGCACGAGTGCCCACTACTGGCGGAAACTCCAATTGGCTGAATTGGAACGTCCTCAGCCCTTGATCACTTGGAATCAGCCATGGAGTTGATTTATTATTTAAACATTTTTTTCCTTTAAGAATTTGTTTAATGCAGCATCCAAATGTATATAGGTGTGTTTGGGTTGTTTTAAATTAAAAATATATATAATTAATATGTCAGAGTTGTTTGTGGTGGTGGTGATTAGACGAGATCTGCGGTGACGTCACAATTGTGTTGCATTGTGGTATATTGAGCTGCCTGAAGTGTACAAGGGAACAAGTGTCTGTCCATATAAACTTCCCTCGTCCACTTCACGAAGTGGAACGCACTTCAAAATGGCGGCAGGGATTCCCCCGAGGGGAAGTGCTTAGGGAAGTTCGCAAGTGCGTGTCTAAAAGTGGACTGGAACGCAGCCCTTGTCATACGCCTCCTCGCTCGCTGCTTTGTCGACTACATGCTGCTTCTTGTCTTGATGACGCATGCGGCGGTGCGACACTGGTGGCTGGTGTTGCCAGATTGGGTGTTTTTTTCGCTACATATTAAGGCCTGTTTACGGTGTGTTTTAGCCGGGTTTTCGCCTGGAAGGCTCTATAGAAATCTGGCACCCTATTGAACGAAGTTAACCTGAGAGAGCGTGCGTTCACAGACACCAGAATGAACGAGTTCACAGTATCGTTCATCAGGCAGTAATACAGTACGTTCAGTTCACGTTCGCCCAAAATATGAACGAGTTCATGAACTATCGTTCATTGAACGCGTTCAGGCACAACACTGCCACTCTGCTTATTGTTTTTCGAGAATGTTACACTCCTGTTTGTGCACGAAACTTCACGCCAATAAATCGTCAGAAATATTGCCGACTTGTGCGCGTCTCAAACGCCCTCTTTACGTTCGCCCTAATGCCTGTTAGTTGTCCGTGGATTTGCCTATATTTGGCGAAAATGGAAACGTCTTTAGACATGGAAAATCGATTTTACAATCGCTTCAATGAACACTTATGTCTCAAAAATCGATCAGGATTTTTTCACAAAAGTGACAGCCCTAGCTGCTATTGCCAAACCTTTAATGACTTGTTTCAATGCTCAATGTCGGTTTCAATGGTGCCAGTAGAGGAAATCTTGGGCACTAATGAGTCCCCCTTCACTGTCTTTCCGTGGGAGTTATGGCGTGGAGAAGCCCCAAAGAGTCTCAACACCTGGACAGTTTCTGCCCGGAGTGAAGCGCGGGGTGGATCAGTGATGGTTTGGGCTGTAATATCATGCCATTCCCCACTGTGCTTGATGTGTGCGTCACTGCCAAGAACTACCGAACCGTTCTGGAGGAGCTTGTGCACCTAATGTTTCAAACATTGTACCCTGAAGGCGGTGCCGTGTATCAGCATGAAAATGCACCAATACACACAGCAACACTTGTGTCAGAATGGTGTGATGAACATGAAAGTGAAGCTGAACATCTCCCATGGCTTGCACGGTCACCAGATGTAAATATTTTTGAGCCACTTTGGGGTATTTTGGAGGAGCGAGTCAGGAAACGGATCAACATCCTCTGGCCGCTGTGCAGGACTTGTAGATGAACTGATGCAGTATTGGGCACTAAAGGAGACCCGACACCATACTAATACATTATTGAGGTGTGTTTCAGTTTCATTGTCCAACAACCCCTGTTTATGTTGCATTTGTCAGTGTGTGTACTTTACTCACACGAGTTGGGCGATCCGTTGGGTGTTGGTAAATATGATCCTGATTTCCAGGTTTTGGCTTTGAATCCTTTTTTGCAGCGCTGACAGTCCTGTCCGGTCGTGTTGTGTTCACATTGACACTGTAAGTTGCCTTCCACATACACACACTGAGACGCGTGGAGATTACACTTACACCTGAATGACAGAAAGATGGAGAAACATTATTTGACATTACTTGCATTTTTTGTCAAGCTTTTTACATGCCACTGCTTTAGCTGTACTGTAATACAGTCCATCTGAATGATTCGATGTGCATTTGAATGTGGAATTAAAATTTTAATGTTAGTGAATCTGAACATGAATTTTGATTTTAATATTAATGTCAGTGTTATTTTATTTTATAAAATAATATTATAGTATTTAATAATATTTAGAATTAGATTTATTTTGATATTTTCAGTTTTCATGGTTAAGTTCAAAGTTTAGTAATAGTTCTTCATCCAAGTTATTTGCCAAGGCAAAATTTCTTGTTTATTAAGTTTTCCCCCTAATATTTATCATTTATTTGATTTCAGCTTCAATTCAATTAACAAAAACAATATCTAAAATTTTAGTTTTAGTTAACAATAATGACTGGTTAATGTGAATTTTTATATTTTGATATCAGTGTTATTTTAATATTATTTATATACTATTATAGTATTTAATAATATTAAGAATTAGCTTTTTATTTTTCAGTTTAATTTCAGTTTAAGTTTTAGCAATTTTGTTATGTGCTTTTGTTATTTTATTAATTTTTGTAATTATATTTCAAATATAGTCATTTTGGTTTTTCAACCTTATTTTATCTTATTTTTTATGTTATGTTATGTAATATTTATATTTTATTTTATTCACTATTTCAATTAACTAAAACAATATTCGTTTTAGTTTTAGCTACAGTAACAATAATGACACTGGTTAATTTTAATGTGAATTTGATTTAAATGCTAATGTCAAATTTTTTATTTGAATGTGAAAATAAATGTGAATTTTTTTATATTAAATGTGCAAGTAAATTTGCATCTGAATTTGATTCTGAATAACTTATTTTTCCCACACCATTTTTTCTTTCAAGAAAAAAGACGGGAAAAGTATTTGAGACAGTTTTGACTGTGGTTTTAATTGATTGAATGTGCCAAAGTCATCAAGAAATTAATGAATACGGTATGAAGGCCAGTAGAAGCATTTCAAACCATAAGTGGCGAGCGCTTTCAGAGACATAAATACAGGTGTGAGTGTGTGTTGGCAGGTGGAAATGCATCCAGAGCAATGAACACAGGTGTGCGGCTGTAGATTGGGCCCAGTAAAGCAGAAATGAGCGTTTGTGTAAGACCAAATGGCCCTGATCCTAAATGAGACTTTTCCACCTGAGCAGAACAGTGTGTGTGTGTGTGTGTGTGTGTGTGTGTGTGCGTGCGTGTGTGTTACTATCGAGCTTCAATCCAGTTTGTTCCGCTGGAGTGAACATGGATCCATCAGCATCAAATATTCACAACATCATCCTGTACCTTGAGCCAACCCTCATCTATCTCTCTCACACTCTTTTTTTCTCGCTTTTTCCTTCCCACTGCCTGTGAACACTTCTCCCCCTCTTTCTCCTTCCCTCCATCTCCTTTAACCTCGTTCTCCGACACCATTGCTCTTCCACCATGCGGTGTAGTGTGTACTGAAGTGGTCTGACTTAAGCCGTCGTGTTACTTCATTTATCAGACCTTTCCGTGTGCGTCGATGTGCACTTTCAAAAATAAAAGCTCCAATTAGGGTTTATAGCCGAAAAGGGTTTAACAGTCTAATCCCATACGTAACGTTTGAACCTTTTAAAAGCTTTACAGACGTTTTTATTCTCCAATTGTTTCGAAAAGCATGTGTGATCTGGTGCTTTAAAGAACGCAGAAACCAAAACAATGATAAATGAATATGCATATGTGATGTATAAATGGTCATGTGATTATGATGTCATTAAGTTATTCATGAGTGAAGAACTTATGAGTAAGAAGAACCCTGTTGTCCATGTTATGACCTCTTTAAAGGGGTGGTTCAGGATTTTGGACATCGGGCCTCATTTCCAAGTTAGCCTTACACTGTAAAAAAATTGCTGTATTTATGCAGCTGTTTGCCAGTAACTTACTGTAGATTTAAATTGATGTATATTTACTGGCAACAGTTTGTTCAAAGTTAAATGAACATTAAACATTAACAAGTCTTTGTCTTTACAGAAAAAAACTATAAAATAACAATCTAATGCAAAGCATTCTGGGAACCAGAAATCTTCATCAACCCTTTTCTGTTTTTTTCCTTCAGATTTTGATTCCCATTAATGCTTTGCATGAGGCTGTTATTTTAGTTTTATTCTGTAAAGATAAAGACTTGTTAATGTTTAATGTTCATTTAACTTTGAACAAACTGTTGCCAGTAAATAACATCAATTTAAAACTACAGTAAATTACTGGCAAGGAGCTGCCAGTAATGCTGTAATTTCTACAGATTTTTTTTACAGTATAGTGTTATTTATCAGTGGAGACAGTTTTCAAAAATTTTCATCCAGTCGTTCCAGTTGCATAGTTCGCCGGTGCTAGGCTAGCGCGAGAGTCAACGCTAACTGCTAGCCTGCCATTGAAAACAGTTTTACTCACTCCACACACAGTTCACCAAAAACGAATAAATTATAACGCCAGACTATCGATGTAAATGTCTGTTGAGAGAATAATGTTAGAAATCAAACTACTCTTTCATTGCGTTGCAATAGTTAGCCTATACTTTGTTCCCTGTATTTATTAGCACAGTCTACAGCAGCGGCGGAGTGATTTGCAGTGTGGTGTGGTGTGTGTGGGTCTAATGTGCGGTTGTCCTGCTGGGATAAGGATGCTTCTGTAGTGTCCTATACGAGCAGCTGGGACAGCAGAATTACTCCCACCATCTGCTGGCCCTCACCTCCTCTCACAAATGCTGCGCTCACACTCTCAGATTTTCTTCATATCAGCTCAGAATGTTAAACACACACCAGTGCACTTTAACCTTATAAAGCCTACTGCATCATACTTTGATATGCACACTTCTAAGGCCTCTGAATGATCACCATGAGCAAACTTTGCTGAAAAACCTGTCGCACGCAATCTATGTCTTCTGTCGTTTGATTGATATAGTTTAGACTTTTTTAGCTAGTTAAAGGCCTTTTAGTATAACTGTAGGTCTTTTTTTCCTGTGAAACATTTACTGATTTTTATAAAGTAAAATCATGTTCAAATGGGAGTCTCAAATATGATCATCAGGCTTTTTGAGGAAGGTTTATTTGTTCATCTCTCAATCATGTATTGCATTGCATTATGTGTTTTGAAACTACAGAGCCTTGATCATAAAACTAAAGCAAATCATCTTACTAAGACATATTATTGGCAGATATACAATAACGACTGATATTTAAATGCATTTTACACGAGTAGTCTGTTATACTGTTATACAGATCTCATTGATTAACATTACAAGAATTTTTCATCTTACTATCAGCATCTGCACCAAATTGCACATTATTGCTCAGTTTGTGCCTCTGAATAAAATTCAAGCGTTTTTTCCTCTTCGAGTATGAGCTCCATATTCTCACCAAATCACACTATATGAGCCATAAAAGCCTGATCAAATATCAATAAAAGCACATATGCAACGTTTTTATTTATTTTGTCTGAAGGTTCAATAAAATGTAGCCTTTTTGAAATGTAGCCACTAGTTGATTCACTCATTTAATTTAATGGTTACTTCAATAACACCCAGTAAAAATAGATGTGTTTCCATTGGGATTGGAGGATGAACTTGACCTTCATTCTCCACATCCGGACTCCAGGCTCAAGCACACAGTTCACACTCCTTTGAAATTCCATTTTTTTTAACGCATTTCTACAATTTTTTTTGCATTCACAAAGAGCAATTTCTAGCTGACTGAATATTTTATAGCAGAGTGTAACTAGAAAAATGTAAATTCCTAACAGAAATTCCCATGGCTTTTGAATATTTTAGTTTTTCCTATGATTTTTTTTTCCAGGTCTGCAAATCATAATATTAAAACTCCCTGTCATTTCCACGTTTTCCATGACCACGAGAATCCTGTTCAATAATTATGGCCTGATTCCCGGGACAGCGTTTTCATCCTCCCTACAATCCACTGGATTCAGGACCGGTACGATGATCAAAAACAGTTCATGAAGTTTCTTTATAGGTTCTTCATACGCATGTTTAGGTTTTCTAAAGAACAAGAGAATCGAATTCTAATTGGAGCTGTCGCTTTCGCTCTGACTGTCTTTCTCTTAGTGTCTCTGTGAGTTATGGATTATGTGAGCGGTTTTACGATGAGCAAATCAAACAAACAAAACAAACATGAATCCGCACTGAGACTCGGCAGAAGCCAGGAACTCTCTCATTCTCTGATTTTCTCTGTCTCTTCTTTTTCCTCCTCTGTTCATTAGATGATAGAGCACCAGATCCCCGTTTCTCACTCACACGCGTTCCCTGCAATTTATTATGAGCGATTCATTCCCTCTGAGACGCTCCAGAGCAGAAAGAGATGAAGGTATATAAAGAGCAGTTGGTGAAATCTAATGAAGTAAACTGACCCTTTTCTTGTGCTCTGTTCTGACAGAAAAAAACAAATCATTTATTGTTTGCTGTGTGATTGTTGTGTTGCACACTTAGCTTTATGAAAAGCTGTAGTAAATTTCTATTAGATTCGATGGACTCTTTCCTAAGCTCTGCCCACATTTGTTCATGTTGAAGCTTTAAATCTCACACAACCTTCCTCTGGCGATGTCTTCAAAGATAAAAGTGATTCATAAATCATGTCAATGTTCTTCAAGTTCAAGGCGTTTTCAGAACATCGCTTTATTATAATTAGCTTTATTTCAAAATAATAGTGTGTGATATGTTCACCCTAGCATGTGTAAGTGTCTGATTCTATCTGTGTTTTCTGTAATTGGAAATGATAGTTTAATTTGAGTATCAGTTTTATTTTATTACTTTTTTATATAATATTATAGTATTGGTAACACTTTATTTTAGTGTCATGTTACATGTTACTGTAATAATAACTATACATTTTGCATAATTACATGCAACTAAACCAAACCCTTATCCTAACAACAAATATTTTGAACTAGCTTTTATTTTTATATTTTCAGTTTTAATTAAGTTTAGTTCAGTTTAACTTTTATTTTTAGTTATTTTAGTACTTTAACTTAATATAAGTTAGTTGCAGAAGCAATATTTCAAATTTTCTGCAATATTTTTTTTTGTTTTCAGCATTATTTTAACTTTAGTTTTAGTTTTCAATTACAGTACTAGTTTCAATAACAGACTAAAACGTTAGTTCATCTCAATCATCATTATCACACTGTTTTGATTTAATCATTACTTTGTGTTTCATTCTACAAAAATCAATACTACATTCTACAGTAGCACTGCTTTTCACACTCTCTCTCTCCCTCTCTCTCTCTCCCTCTCTCTCACTCGTTCTGTCTGCTTTGCTCCTCAGTCACGCTTCAGTGAGAGTGGTATTCCCTCCGCGATTCCTTCCAACTCCCACTCATTCCAACTCTGGCTCGTTCCTCTCCTCCTCCAGCCACACTCATTCCCATCTTTCCATCTGTCTATCCACATTTTTCCCATTCGACATAGTTTCACACTGTTACTTATTTAACTCCATTTTTCAGAAGGGTGTATTCAGTGCGTGACGTGTGGCTTGGTAACGTCTCAGTACTCAGGGGTGCGATAGAGTTTCCTTCAAATGCCTGTGTTTTTTGTTCAGGAAACTGCAATGAACATGTTGACTAGCTAATTGTGGATTCTAGATGAACTGAAAGAGAACTGCATGTAAAAGAAACTTTATGCAAATGCTTTTGTTGTGTTTCAGAAAGCAACAACACACAAAATGTGTAGCAAGAAGCATTTGCATTCAAATAGTGTAAGTTGCATAGCATATGTTTCGAGACTAATAAATGCTGCATTGTAATTGTAATGTAAATTCCACGCACACAGAATTGAGAAAGATATATATATGCTTTTGAAGGGTTTCTTCTGCTCACCAACGCTGCATTTATTTGATCAAAAATACACTAAAAACTAATATTGTGAAATATCACCATTTAAAATAACTGTTTTCTATGTAAGTATATATTGTAAAATGTAATTTATTCCTGTGATCAAAGCTGTATTTTCAGCATCATTACTCCAGTCTTCAGTGTCACATGATCCTTCAGAAATCACTCTAATATGATGATTTGCTGCTCAAGAAACATTTACTATTATTATTATAAATGTTGAAAACAGTTGTGCTGCGGAATATTTTTGTGGAAACCGAAAATAGGTTCAATAGAACAGCTTTTTTTTTTTTTAACAAAAATCTGACTTGCAGAAACTTTTTAACTAGTTGTTATCATTTGCCTCGTCACTCAAATTTTCATCAAAAGATCCTGTTTTACTCCAAAATGTCATATTTTGAAATCAAAGTGGGCTATAAACAGCATGTCACTGAATTTAAGTTACTTTTTAGTTCGTTTTTTTTATTTGTAGCCAGCTGACTCTTTTTTAAAGCAGTAGCTTGACTGTAGTTTAACTATGACTACAAGTATGAGTAGCTTAGCCGACTAGTGTCTAGGAGGTTTCCCCTTCACTACTGTATGTGTGTATGTATATGTGTGAGACTCACTACAAACTAACCCCCACCTAAGACCCAGTCATTACCCATAATGCCATATGATAAAAGCATTAAGGTCACAGGGTCACTGCATGCTCAGACCCCAGAGGAGTTCAGACAGAGCTTTTAGAGATGACCTTCAACCGAACACAACTGAGTGTGTGTATGTGTGTTAAAAGGTTAAAAGTGTTCTGTTTTTTCTTCTCTTTTACCTGTAACCGTTAATGATGTATTGGTTGCACTAGGGATTTAAGTATTTTTGAGAATACTATAGTATATGGTATTTCTGCATGTGTTCTTCATGTCGCAGCGTGTGGTTTCAGTGGGGCCTCTAACTGCACAGTAGAAAGTGAATAATTTACATAGACTGCAGCAAAAAAAAAAAAAACATGTCTATCTGTGTGTGTTTGTGTACGCCAGAGATCCAAGCTAGGAATTCAGTGCAGAAACTAGGTTTTTAAGTGCGTGTAGGGGAAAATAGATTACAAACAGAGAAAACACGGCCTTGTACACGCACACACACACACAAAACGTCTCCTCAAAGCTTCTTTAGCACGCAAAGACTGAGCGTGAGATGGAGGGAAGGAGGGAGGTGAAGGGGAGAAATGCAGCAGAAGACGCAGGAATCAGACTGAAGTTTACATTATTCAAAATAAAGGCTCTTTATTGGCATTGATGGTTCCTTGGAATGTTTCCATTGCTCAGAAGGTTCTTTATAGTGGAAAAAAGTTCTAAATAAAATTGAAGATAGAATAGAATTGTTCACTGAAAGGTTCTTTGAGGAACCCAACATGGTTCTTTTATGAACGCTGTGAAAACCTCCTTTTGGAACCTTTATTTTTAAGAATGTAGAAGTAAAACTTTCTTCAGTATTTTTGGCTGTCCGCTGCCTTGGAAGTCTTTGCTCACAATTGACACAAATTTGATTATGTGCTCACTCTCATGTCATTAATTTCTTTCTTCCATGAAACACAGATGGATGTGTGTTGGATAGAATGTCTGAGCTTCTTTTTTCCATACAAAAAAGCTCTATAAATGCCGTCCATGGAACTTGTAGGCAATATTTTAAGACTTTCCGCAGTCATGCGATAGCTTGTTGTGAGTGACACTTTTGAGACACTCGTGACATTTTGTCCAATTTTGAAAAATAATTGGTCACGTGTGACGTGTGAGAACCGATGCCATTTGCTGTCAACTATGTCGTTTTTTTTGTGAACTACCAGGCTTACATATCTGTTACATTTATATTCATCATTATGCTTTTCAAAATATATTGCACTTTTAATATAGACTATAACATCATATCTAATTTCAAGTGAGTATAAATAGAACCAAAAAAGTATTTAATGACTAAATATATCTCTTGGTAGCTCTCTCAGAGAGCAGAATATGCTTCATAAACTGGATGGATGGATGGATGGATAGTTGTTTACAGCTGCTAAAGAGTAGGATCTTAGCATGATTCAATAGTTCTCTCATTTTTTCCACACATGCACACTGTTTTCTGCTTTTTTTTCATAGCATACAATGCAATAACATACTCAATTCTGGACTCTTCCTCACTATGTCTCTTCAGTCATTGTATTAAAAATATCTCATACATTCATATTCTTACATTTAGAAAACACACACACACACACATTACAGCTTAAGAGCATAGGTATTAAATTCAGAGAGAGAGACCTAATAATACAATTTTCAATCTCTACATCTAACATAAATTTTCTCTTTATCATCCTGTCTGTTTACTAAAATGTATTGTTTTTTTGTCTTCATATAAGACTGTAATTTCACTCTAGTGTAAAATAAAGTATAACATATATATATATATATATATATACACACACACACTGAACAAAATTATAAACGCAACACTTTTGTTTTTGCCCCCATTTTTCATGAGCTGAACTCAAGGATCTAAGACTTTTTCTATGTACACAAAAGGTCTATTTCTCTCAAATATTGTTCACAAATCTGTCTAAATCTGTGTTAGTGAGCACTTCTCCTTTGCCGAGATAATCTATCCACCTCACAGGTGTGGCATATCAAGATGCTGATTAGACAGCATGATTATTGCACAGGTGTGCCTTAGGCTAGCCACAATAAAAGGCCACTCTAAAACGTGCAGTTTTATCACACAGCACAATGCCACAGATGTCGCAAGTTTTGAGGGAGTGTGCAATTGGCATGCGGACTGCAGGAATGTCCACCAGAGCTGTTGCCCGTGAAATGAATTGAATTGAGCCGTCTCCAAAGGCGTTTCAGAGAATTTGGCAGTACATCCAACCGGCCCAGGACCTCCACAACCTGCATCTTCACCTCTAAGATCGTCTGAGACCAGCCACCCGGACAGCTGCTGCAACAATCGGTTTGCATAACCAAAGAATTTCTGCACAAACTGTCAGAAACCGTCTCAGGGAAGCTCATCTGCATGCTCTTCATCCTCATCGGGGTCTCGACCTGACTGCAGTTCGTTGTCGTAACCGACTTGACTGGGCAAATGCTCACATTTGATGGCGTCTGGCACTTTGGAGAGGTGTTCTCTTCACGGATGAATCCTGGTTTTCACTGTACAGGGCAGATGGCAGACAGCGTGTATGGCGTAGTGTGGGTGAGCGGCTTGCTGATGTCAACGTTGTGGATCGAGTGGCCAATGGTGGTGGTCGGGTTATGGTATGGACAGGCGTATGTTATGGACAACGAACACAGGGGCATTTTATTGATGGCATTTTGAATGCACAGAGATACCATGACGAGATCCTGAGGCCCATTGTTGTGCCATTCATCCACGACCACCACCTCATGTTGCAGCATGATAATGCACGCCCCCATGTTGGAGGATCTGTACACAATTCCTGGAAGCTGAAAACATCCCAGTTCTTCCATGGCCGTCATACTCACCGGACATGTCACCCATTGAGCATGTTTGGGATGCTCTGGATCGGCATATACGGCAGCATGTTCCAGGTCCTGCCAATATCCAGCAACTTCGCACAGCCATTGAAGAGGAGTGGACCAAAATTCCTAGCCCACAATCAACAACCTGATCAACTCTATGTGAAGGAGATGTGTTGCACTGCGTGAGGCAAGTGGTGGTCACACCAGATACTGACTGGTTTTCGGACCCCCCTCAATACAGTAAAACTGCACATTTTAGAGTGGCCTTTTATTGTGGCCAGCCTAAGGCACACCTGTGCAATAATCATGCTGTCTAATCAGCATCTTGATATGCCACACCTGTGAGGTGGATAGATTATCTCGGCAAAGGAGAAGTGCTCACTAACACAGATTTAGACAGATTTGTGAACAATATTTGAGATAAATAGGCCTTTTGTGTACATAAAAAAAGTCTTAGATTTTTGAGTTCGGCTCATGAAAAATGGGGGCAAAAACAAAAGTATTGCAAGGCAAGGCAAGGCAAGTTTATTTATATAGCACATTTCATACACATTGGCAATTCAAAGTGCTTTACATAGATGACATTAAAATAATCAAAACAAATAAGAATAATTAAAACAGTTTAGAATAAAAAATAAAATAAAGTAGTACTGGTCCACCCCTATCTGAGATGGAAGAGATTGAGCCGGTTTCCGGTGCCACTGGACCTCTAGCCCAGGGACGTACTCTGCTGGGGTGGTGCTACTTCTCATACTCTCAGCAGTATAACTAACTTACTCCTTCACTCGCCTCATCGGAGTGAAGACTCTTCCGCTCCCCTTCAAAATCTCTTCCAGAGATGATAAAAAACATTTTTTTAAAAAGACAAAACCAGTACAGTAAAAACAGTCGAACGAACAGTGGCACAGTGCTCATTCAGTAAATGCATAGCTAAACAGATGTGTTTTGAGTCTGGATTTGAATGTGAGACTGTAGGAGCACATCTGATCTCCTCTGGAAGCTGGTTCCAGCATAATAGCTAAAAGCAAACTCTCCGTGCTTAGAGTGAACCCTTGGTATTTCTAGCTGATGTGATCCTAATGATCTGAGTGATCTGTTGGGTTTATATTCAGTGAGCATATCTGCAATATATTGAGGTCCTAACCCATTGAATGATTTATATACCAGTAATAATACTTTAAAATCAATCCTAAATGTAACTGGGAGCCAGTGTAAAGACCTGAGGACTGGTGTGATATGTTCATATTTTCTGGTTCTGCTCAGGATCCTGGCAGCAGCGTTCTGTATAAGCTGCGACTGTCTTATGGTCTTTTTAGGAAGGCCAGTGAGGAGTCCATTACAATAATCCACCCTGCTGGTGATGAAAGCATGCACAAGTTTTCTCTAAGTCTTGACTGGAAACAAAGCATCTAATTCTTGCAATATTTTTCAGATGATTGTAGATTTAGTTATTGCTTTGACATGACTACTGAAACTAAGGTCTGACTCTAGAGACACACCAAGATTCCTGACTTGATTTTTAGTTGTTAGACCCCTAGCGTCAAGGTATGGATTCACCTTGAGAACTTCATCTTTGTTTCCAAAAGCAATGACTTCAGTTTTGTCTTTGTTTAACTGAAGAAAGTTTTGGCACATCCAACTGTTTACTTCATCAATGCATTGGCACAGGGAGTCAATGGGGCTGTAGTCGTTAGGCGATAGGGCTAAGTAGAGCTGTGTGTCGTCTGCATAGCTGTGGTAAGAGATTCGGTTCTTTCTCATTATTTGGCTCATTGGGAGCATATACAGGTTGAATAGGAGTGGTGCAAGAATTGAGCCTTGAGGACTCCTTGCGTTTATAATTTTGTTCAGTGTATATATGGACAGATAGATAGATAGATAGATAGATAGATAGATAGATAGATAGATAGATAGATAGTGTATATAGTATAGTGACTGAGTATTTATAGTAACAGGCCTTATAGTGCCAGCACTTTAGAAAGAGCTGCTGAAAAGTGTGAAAGCTTTGAGTATGCTAATGTTTTAGCATCTGTGAAAACAGACTCTTTCCAAGGACATCCTCTCTCTCTCTCTCTCTCTCTCTCTCTCTCTCTCTCTCTCTCTCTCTCTCTCTCTCTCTCTCTCTCTCTCTCTCTCTCTCTCTCTCTCTCTCTCTAAGTGGTTCTCTTGAGAAATAAACAGTAAATATGGGGATTGCTAAAGAGAAAGAGGCATACAGAGACGTAGAGATGGAAAATGAGAGACATGAGACTCAAAGCTCATTTGTTTGTTTTACTTTGTTTGTTCATTGAAGGAGTTCTCCTCAGGAAAATAACTGCATTAAAAACAGAAACGGGGAGGATGAGGAAAAGATTTGAGTAAAATGCTGACAGTGAGTTGAGGCAGCGGAGGCAGAATACACTGATTATCAAATCAGCCGTCTATGTGTGAGCATAAATCACTCCGTCTGCACTGACACCTCTCTCTCTTTCCTCTGAACACGTGAGGAAGAGCTGCTCCATCTGAGTTATCTCCGATTTAAACATACTACAATCTCTCTGAAGTTGCTAGATATTAAGCAGTCTAGTCCAGTCACAAGCTGGGAGTAAAAAACAGTTAAAAATAAAGTATGTGAAAAAAATGACCGTATACCGTAATTTTACATTACCGTATTCCGATTATGGTAATGTAAAAAATGACAAAACTATATATATTAAATAATCTATAAATATTAATGTTATATAATAATAATACATTTATATAATTATTATATTATAATATTAATGAATAAAATACATATATATATATATATGTATTTTATTCATTAATATTATATAATAATTAAATTGAATAAATGTATTAAAAAATAATTAAAGTGTAACCCATTGTTTTATAGTTTTTGTTTGAGTAAACTTTAATAATAACCCTGATAATATGCCTTATATTTAGTATACTTTGATAAATTAGAAATGTTCTTATGTCATGTTTGTATTGCAAATGCAGCACAATTAAATCCACACAATCAGCAAGAAATCTTCAAGATTGCTAAATGCAAAGAGTGTTACGAGGTAAAAGACATGCGATAAAATCCGGGAGACCCAGGGGAGTCCCAGCTCAGGGGAGCTTACTGTGTTTTTTCAGGAAAGTAAGTAGCAGCGGTGCTTATTCTGTGATTTCTCCTGACTGGAGCTTGAACATTACACCTGTCCTCCAGTATGACTGACTTACAGCAGTATCAGATGAAGACAGATCACAGAAGTAAAGCACAGCTACTGCTCACAACAAGTTTACTCGCAAGGACACAGAACATGTTGCGAGTGAGAGGAGCCAGCGCAATCCTGCAACTTGTGGCTGTTATAAAGCGCACAAAGGAGGAGTAGAGAAACAAAAACTGTCTTTAATGATAAGTCCAAAAAGGGAATACGCAGGAGAACCTCACAAAATATTATTCATAACCTAACATTGACGATACCGGACACTGAAGAAACACTGAATGAACAGGTTTAAATACACAGAGATAAATGTATCGCTCAATCAAAAACCGTGGAGACCAACTAACGAATCCAGGTTAGGGTAATACAAATGAAACCAATACACAACAAACACGTTACAGAGAAAAAAAAGAAATTATATTTTGTAGGGGTGTAACGATACCCTCATGTCACGATTCGATACAGATCACGATACGATATTATTGCGATACTCAGAGATAAATGATAAAAGGTTAACAAAAAATGTACTGTTGATTAAAATGCTAACTTTGATATTACATTGTGGGTTTAAATGAATAGGCTTGAACTCTGTGCTTTTAACCCAAGGACAATGGTAACACCAGAATAAAAATATTCATGATTCTGAAGCTGAAAATACAGAATTATTTTAGACGAATATTCTTGCACTTTTTCACTGACTAGATATATTTCAAATAATGTTGGACACTTTTTACTGGTCAGGTAACATAAGACATTTGGTATTAGCAGGACCCACAAATATTCCCCCATTGCATTATTATACATTATATTCAACATTACATATTGTAGTACTGACACTAAAACTCTGAAAACTTGAATTTTTTTCTCACACAGTCATTTTTTGGGGGGGGGGGGGGGGGGGGACTATCCACGATACATATTGTCACTATCCACGATACGTATTGTTGCATTTTTTTATTGCGATATATTGTGGCCCCTAATATTTTGCTTAAAGAAAATTAAAGCATTTTTTGTATTTGACATCATATTCATGACAACTAAGCACATTTACCCCCTCCCCCCCCCATTTCTAATTTCTGTAATGAAAAAAATGTTATTTTATGTAAATATTTATAAAATAATATATAATTTTTTTCACATTACAGTAATCAAAATCAAACATTTTGTATTATTTTATCATTTTTTCGTAATATACATATATATATATATGCATTTTAAATATATACTGTGTATATATACATATAATTTATAATAATATAATTTTTTGCTATTTTTATTTAAATTGATTTTAAATATAAATTTTATATCATTTAATTTACTTCTTAATTAAACTATTATATTTTTATATATTTTATATAAATTATGTATAATGATATACATTATATATAAATATATATATACACATTTTTTTTTACATTTTTTAATTCATATACTCGGTTATATAATAACTTAATTTAGTATTTGAATTAACATTGAATTTATTTTATATTGGTTGTAGTGCCTTCAATTTCTACTGCAGTTATAAAAAAACAATTAGTATAATTGAGAATTTCATACGCCTCAAAAGGGAAACATCGGGACACATTACAGTAAGTACGTTTTCAGGGGAAATGTGTTTAATTATCATGAAAATAATGTAAAAAAAAAAATAGGCTTAATTTCCTTATGCAAAATATAATTTCCTAATTTTTTTTCTTTGATTTTGGGGTGAAGTGTCACCTGGACATGCCGTAATATGTGTCTCCAGCTGTTCGCTGCAGTCTTTGTAAAACTCTCTAAAGTTGTGATTTGTGAGTTCCCTCACTGCTCTTCTCAATCCCAGTGTTCCTGAATCTGCAGTGTTCCTGAGAGGATTCTTTAAAGCATCTCTCCGGGGGGTCGGCCACACACAGTTAACACAATCTCAACACGCTCCCTCTTCTCGTGCCCTTCCAGGGGAGGACGACACAGAGCTATAGTTATAACTCAGAGAGACAGACATCCTGGCTTTCCACAAAGTCACACCGCATTACGCCTGTAGCAGCTGCAGTGTGTGTGTGTGTGTGTGTGTGTGTGTGTACTGACACCAGTCAGCCCTCCAGAGCTTTGAGAGCACAGATTATTCATTGGCGACCTGTAGCTGTCACACTCCACTCTTACACCGTAATGAAATACATTGTAGGTCCGATTGCGTCAAGTGTTGGCCCTTGAAATATTTACATGCTCTTGACTCAACATTGACATTTATTAATGAAAACAGAACTTCTGTAAACAACTGGATAATTCAACTGGATTTTGAACTTTTTTTTGTCAGTTCGCTTGAATCTCCATTTCATTCCTGTCTCAGACTTTAGTGATGCACTGAAAAAAAAATATTTGTCCAAAAATGAATTGGCGATTTGGGCTGAAACCTTTGAAATGATTATCTTGAGGATAAGCTGAGATGTCCGCTATGTGGACACTAGGGCTGGGTTGATGATATCCATTTCTGGTTTTTAATCGATCTTCGTTTCGATGAACAGATCTTTTAGTCAATTTCAATTTATGTGATCAAAGGCTTCACTAAACATTATTTGTAGCAGTAGGTCTATATTCACACTTTGTGCTTTATTACTTAAATTTGATATACAACAAAGTCTCAGCTTTCATGTTCTGTCAGCTTTATAATGAAATTCAAACAATAAACGTTTTTTTGACACTCTTTAAATGTGACATGTCAGTTCGCTGTTGCCGAAATACATGTACTATATTACATATTCATTATATTTTTACTTAACATGGTCTAAATCTATATGTTTGAATAAATCTGGCATGAAAACAAGTTTATATTCAGTATATATATATATATATAATTATATATCATTAAAAAGTTCATATTAAAACTGCCTCAAGAGCAATTTAAATGTTAAATGCTAAAGTTTGAATGTTTTTATGTTTTAGGATTGTTCTCGTGTCACGTGTTTGAGCTTCTGCAAGAGCTCTGATCTCGCGCATCAAGCAGGTTCAGTTGAGCTTCTGTTTGTGTTCGCTGATCAATGTTTATCTGTGAATAAAAGCCTAAATTCGATCTGTTCATCATATAAACCAATTGAGTCTCTTCAGAAAATTTGGACTAAATCGCTCAATTTATATGGATTAGTTGTATGATCTCTTTATCAAATTTTTGAAGCGTCAAAGTGGTAGTTGCGCAGCTGTCAATGGAGGAACAGAAATCTCTCAGATTTCATTAAAAAGATCTTCATTTGTGTTCTGAAGATGAACGAAAGTCTTACGGGTTTGGAACGACACGAGGGTGAGAAATTAATGACAGAATTTTCATTTTTGAACAAACTATCCCTTTAATACCTCACATTTAAAGGTTAAGATTAGTCAATCATTTACATTTAATTCAGAGGGAAGTGATCATGACAAACTAAAATAGTATAATAAAATTTAATAAATAAATTTATTTTTCGCATCCGTAGCAAGCAGTTTGAATGGTGTTTTGACAATTCGGAGCCACCGAATCAATACGAAAAAACGCATATGAAAAAAACGCGGACTCAGTGTGCAATGGCCAGGGGGCTTGATGACGCTTTGGCAACTTTGCTCTCTTTTGACAGCGACATTTCTCAAATTAATAAAATATAATCTTTCTGAGGAGATCTGCTAGCTTGTTTATTACACAGAGCGCTCGCTGCGAGTCTGACAGGAGGGTGGCTGGACCAATCGCGTGCCGGTCAGTCGAAACGGCTTCCCATCGACAAATGATCAGCATTTGTGTACATTTCTAAGCTTTTTGATTGGTTCTATACAACGTGTAACACCATTAGGAGAGCAGAGATAGTGACGTTTCAGGGGATACCCGGGAAATGCTCAGAGGTGAGATAGGAGTTGAGCAAAAGCAATGTTCATTTCCAGCGAATTTAGTAAAACTTTGTACACTTTAATAGTAATTTAAATACCTTTACTCAATTATCTGGACTATGAAACTTTGGGAGATTATTTTTGAATGTATGTTCTTTGAAATTAGCAACAACAAAAAAAATCTATTATTTCATTGTTTTTCCACATAATCGGCCCATATCTTAAAATGGAACGTTGCGACTTCCGACTCATTTCGCCAGATCGGGTCACAGATGTCTAAATCCTCTCTCAGTGCGTAAATGACAATCCATAAATCTTACAATAAACACCTCTCAGTATTCATGTACTCATCATATATACTGAGATTGTAAAATGATAAACATGAGTGTGATCTACTGTAAGACACCCAATCTCACACTCATATAGATGGCTCACATTTATTAAATATTTTATGTGTTCAGCTGCTAATAAGATGAAAGTTGGCCCGTTCCATGAACAGGGTACAGCCTAAAATTATGATAGCTAAAATCATGACTGACAGGTGATACTTAACTTTCAGTGGTCATATTATACTCTATGAGTATTGTTTTCTGCTGGTAATTAGTCATAAACTTATTTTTCATATAATAATAATGATGATGATAATAATAATGCATAAAGTTCTCCATCTGACGCTTTCATGTTCATTTCTGAAATATTTTGGCTAATATCTGAATATATTATATGAATCCCTTCCAGAGATTGTAGCCCGGGAACGCGTGTGCTTTCCATCCGGGCTGCCCATGGGCATCTCTCTGTGCTGTGTGATCTCTGACACACTCATTACTGCTCACTGTTGTCTGTCTGTGATGTGCTTTCATATCGTACCTGTCAGATGCAGGGGATGTTTTTCTACCGGTTTGTAGCATTTTATGGCCTGAAGTCCACTTAAAACGTCACTTAAGACTTTTTCCATCAATCATAATTGAGTTTATCGTGAACATTTTCCACACTTCTTTGCTATTTTACCTTTAAAACTTTGTTAGGTTAGTGACCCCTGTTGTGATACATGTTTATATACTAATTGATCGGTAAAATCTGTGTGAAGAGAAGCAAATATTATAAGTGTGACAGAATTTTATTTTGTTTTAGGTGAACTATTCCTTTAACGCAGTAGGATGGGAAAGAAAGGGTTATTGTTAAGAGACTGTCATGTCAGTCACTGCAATTATCTGTGATAGACCTCAGTGTCTCATTTATTCTATCATGACAGTCAATATCTGTACAAGTAATGACTCAAGCATTATTGCAGATCATTTGTGTGCCTCCTGATAGTTATAATAGTTATTGGTTATGATAGCGTGCATTATGATAACAAGCATTTGTTTGCCTCTATAATTATACACGGCGCAATCTGATTAGATGAGTTGCTCCAAATGGTTTATGGATAATAATTGGCCTGACTCAGTAGAGTCGCTTTGATAGCATGGGCTAGAGCCATCATCTAATACCAAGTATGAACACAGTCATTATTTCTGTCAAGTTGTTGGGAATAGTGAGATGCATTGAATTTTTTTTTAATAATACTTTATTTTACAATTAATAATTAAAATATATATTTTTAATACATTTAATAAAAATATTAAAAAAAAAAAAATTTTAAATTGGGTATATATATATATATATATATATATATATATATATATATATATATATATATATATATATATATTTTAATACATTATACAAATAACAAATATAGAACATAAAAAATATTTCATATTAGGCCTACCTGGGTTACTTTTTCAAATGTGTAATGGGGACAAATTGCAGAAGAGCTAAAGTAATGTACGTTATTTTAAAGCCTTTATAATTGTTTTCTTTCATGTTGCACATAGAAAAGTAAAAATAAATGTGAAAATAAATGCATAAATAAATATAAAAATAAATGAAAGAATAAATACAGAATTTTTATATATATATATATATATATATATATATATATATATATATATATATATATATATAACTGAATAATAGAAATAATAAAATAAATAAATATTAAAATAAATGAAATAATAATAATAATATATATATATATATATATATATATATATATAATTATTATTTCATTTATTTGAATATTTATTTATTTTATTATTTATATTATTCAGTTATATATATATATATATATATATATATATATATATATATATATATATATATATATAACTGAATAATATAAATAATAAAATAAATAAATATTCAAATAAATGAAATAATTTTTTATATATATATATATATATATATATATATATATATATATATATATATATATATTCTTTCATTTATTTTTTGTTTACGTATTACTTATTTTATTATTTATATTATTCAGTATATAGAATTCAGGATTAAATGCAATTTAAAAATAATTATATTTGTTTAATCAAGTCATTTATTTATTTTTGATTTCTGCAGGTTTGTTGTATGTAGTGTGTGTGTGTGTTCTCACCTGGCTAGCACCTCGACGTTAGAAATGGCGTAGAAGTATTTGAGCAGGTTGTCTCTCTGGACGTAGGTTCCTCCGAGCGCGGGCCTGAGGAGCCGGAGCCTGAGATTGGTGAACGTGAAGAAATCTCGTAAACCCTTCATGCTCTCCATCCGCGTGTACAAGCCCTCCATGTTCAGCAGCCTGGGGCCGGCGAAGGTGGCGAAGCGCGGGCGCACCTCGAACCGCACCACCTTCTCGTTCTTGGAGCCGACCCAGCGGGAGAACTGCTCGGTGCAGATGACGCGCGTGGCGTTCGCTGCGTTCAGGTCGCGCACGCGTCTCGGCGACATGTTGAAGGCGTCCACGCAGTCGTCGGCGTAGTACTGGAAGGGCTGCCACGTGCGCCCGAAGTTCAGAGACTTCTCCAACACCATGACCGTGGGCCGGCCGTACTCGAAGGTGATCTGGATGTCGTCCGTGAGTTCCAGGGTCTTGTTCCAGGACAGGGTGATGTTGGCCTGGAGAGGCTCGGGGTAGCGCTGCCACGTAACCGTCTGCCAGTATGTGATCAGGCCGCTGCGCTCGCGGTCCTGCATCAGCTGCGGCGGGTGAGCCAGGTCAGGGTTAGACGCGTCGCATTCATCACTGCACAGGTACGGGTTCTCCTGCACACACACAAACAGCCAGCACACTTTTTATGGAGAGAATCTACTTTAAACGAACTGAATGTAATACTTTCAGACTCTTAATTGCAATTAAAATGATATGTATTATAGTTTAAATTTGCATTAAAGGTATAGGACATTTTTAATTAAAGTACTATATTTTAGTTTGATAATGTTTTTTTTTAATGCTTTGCATTGTTATGGTATTTTATGGTCCTAAATTATATTTACGCTGTATTTATGATCCATTTATTATATTTTTGAGCAGGGGCGTCGCCAGCCAATTTTGCCGGGGCTTCAGCCCCGAATGTTTTGAGTCAAGCCCCGAATGTAATGATGACTGTCACTGAGCAAATATGAAACTGGACAAACAATAGCCTATGTAAACGCCCGAAATCATAAATTGCTTTATTTCATTGCGCTTTGGCTTTGTATGCATACAGCCTGTAAAAAATAGATCTTAAAAATAATCTAGCCTATAGAATACATTTCTTTGCTGTCGGTAGCCTATGGGCTACTCCGTTTCTTCCTCTCTGTTAAATATGCAGCAGCAGCAGGGAGGGGAGGAGCTAGCACAGTCAACCGCAAGAGCGCGAGTTAACAACTGAGACAGTCAGCGAGCAGGAAAGAAAAATTTC
Source organism: Tiaroga cobitis (assembly GCA_030578255.1). Lineage (NCBI taxonomy): Eukaryota > Metazoa > Chordata > Actinopteri > Cypriniformes > Leuciscidae > Tiaroga > Tiaroga cobitis. The sequence continues at coordinate 4,948,516 of CM060611.1, forward strand.
AAGAAAAATTAAGCAAACGAGACTTTGGGGATATTTCGGAAAGAAGTCAGTGGGTAAGAATTAATTTTTTTTATCCTTAAAGTCTGAAGATAGATCATCATCTGGCTGGCTTTCACTGTAGGCCTATTTGTTTAACTAGCTAGTTATTACCATAGGCTAACATTATAACGTTAGCACTTAGGCCTACAGGGAATGTGGAGATGACGTCACGCCGTGTTGCATTATGGGTCCGCCGCCATATTTACAGGATCGCGCCCAATACCGCTGTATTTAAAGGTCCCGTATTATGCCCCTTTTCACAAGATGTAAAATAAGTCTCTGATGTCCCCAGAATGTGTATGTAAAGTTTCCGCTCAATATACCCATCAGATCATTTTTTACAGCATGTTTAAATTGTATTTTTTTGTGGCTCAGAAAAACGAGCTGTTTTAGTGTGTGCCCTTTAAATGCAAATAAGCTACTGCTGCCGGCACAGGGGGCGGAGCTACATGAGCTCGCGCTCGGTCTCTCAGGACAATTTCATCTCACGGAATGATGATAATATCAGAAACTCTCAGTAACGGTGTTCATTTCGAGTCGGACAATAATGCCTACAGAGTCAGAGTGCTGTATAGAGATGGAACAGGTATAGTTTAGTAGTTTAATTACGGTTATTATAACGTATTTGTCATCTGCTTGTATGTATCCATTATTTATTAATATCCTACAAGTCTGCTGTATCGGACCAGGTCCGAATGATAATCAAACATATACTGATGAGTTTAATAAAGTTTATTTTACATCACACAAAAGATGAAGCGTCAGTTTTACTTCAGAAAATCACTGTAAGAGCTGCGTAAACACTAAGTTATAAGTGCGCGAGTTGAGGGAGCATTCCTGTGGGCGGACGTTAGTCAAAAAACTGTTCTATTGACGTCATTAAAGAAGGAAGTAGAGGGATGTAGTCCAAACGGGCTGTTCGATGTAGGCTACTTCTGTTAAATAAAATATCTCGCTTGGCATTGAACTTTGAGCTTTATAATTTTACAGATATTATTTATACTCTAACAACAACATTACACACTAACTAAAGTTTAAAACATGGGATCACGAAGAACGGGACCTTTAAATGCATGTGTTGGAGGATGTGTTTGGATTTTCTTCCGAGATTTTTATAAACGTCGATATGGTTGTTCAGTTCAACTGCCATAGCAGGTCACACGATCGTTCAGGGAGGAAACTGAACAATGGAATACGTTTGTTCACCTTTCTTTCTTGGAAAAAACAACAAGGGAAGCAGGTCGAGGAGCTGACGAGAAGACGCCGGATCGCGTGGGGTGCTGCAATCATGAGGAAAAACTTTACTTACTGTCCTTCACTGCATACTACGTTTGTTAAAAGTTGTACAAAGCAAGAGGTTGTGTATTGTATATTCCTCTATGAGGAGGATAGTTGATGAATGATGTTGAATGTGTGGTTCATGTTAGCAGATGATAAAGCCAGGACACATTGCATGAATCAAATTATATTTATTTTGTTTTCAATTAACAATTTGCTTTGATATTCTGTACATCTTTTTACATGCCTTTTTTAAAATGTTTGTGAATCATGTTTTTATATAACTGCTTAATAAATGCATTAAGTGACTTCTCTGTTTCTGTACTGATTGCATCCACAAAGACCCTTTAAGTACACATAAATGGGCAAAGATACATCAAACTATTTTAAAATAAACGACCAAATACCCTCATCATTTTTACACGTGTAAACATTAAATGATGACAATAAGGCACAGTTGTATTTAACAAGTTACCACATCTTGTGGCATTATAAAGTAATGTACAATTTTTTATCTTGCACAACCTATGAAAACTTAACATATGCTGAAAATAGCAAGTTAACATTAACTATGAGAGCTGCTTTTCAGGTAAAATAGCTTGAACTTTATGCACAATACTAATCAACTTAGCATAGGCTTAGAACACCAAAACTAAATCAGATGTATCAACGTTGTTTATCGCGGATAGTTTGTCCAAATAACGTTTTTTGGCAGTGGCATTTAGTTTATCCCGGTAGGGTCCCTTCTCTTTTTCTTTAAACATCTCCATTTCTTCCGTTCTTCTTCAATTTTACCTCGTTTTAGCCAAACACCCACTATTATAGCGAAGGTAAACAGAGATCGTGCCTGTAAAGATGGCGCCCACGTCCTATAATGCAACACGGCGTGACGTACCTCCACATTCCCTACTGGCATTTTCTAGTACAGAATCTCTTCCGGATAAAAACACAGGAGAAGAAGCTGAAACAAGTGATAGAAGATTGCTCACTCACTCAAATATAAAATAACGTGATCATCATCAAACATTAAACGTAAATCAAAAATCCGCTTAATATTATCAAAGGTGGACCACCTGTCCTGCATTTTGTGAAGCTGTGAAGAATGTGAAGCTTTGTTGTCCCGCGTCACGCAAGTCATAAGCAGTGTGCCTCATTTTAATTTTGTCTGCATCATTTTATTTAATCCTTTAAATTCCAATTCTAATGTTGCCTTTCTTTATGAAACTTACCAACATTCAAGTGTTGATAAAAAAAGAATGCATGAAGCTAATGAAATGTCTTTAAAATTAAAGTACAGTTAAAGGTATTTTTTAATAATAAAAAAATCTACATTTGAACATAATAGTATACTGCAAGTGCAAAAATAATTCATAAATACTGAACTATAACAAGTATAAGTTTGTTAACTTAAAGAAAACTTGCAAGTATAATTGCAGTATAAACTAGTAGTTTACTGACAGTACACTTCAGTGTGTACTTTCATAAACTAAAAAAATACTAATTGTATTAAAATAGTAAACTACTACTAGTATACTTATAAGTTCACTTGTAGTACAGATGCATTATAAATGAGAAACCTAGTTGTGTACTTAAAGTTTACTACTCTCACACTTATAATACATTTAAACGAATAATACTTCTTCATAAAATGAACTTGAAGTATACTTCTTTTTTCGTAAGGGTAGCCAGAAACATTAGTTTTATCCCACTGCACTGAATACTTTCCTTGTTTATCAGGTGTTGTTTTCTCTAAGGATAACCAATAAGCATTAACATAAAATGTATGTGTGACTTGTTTTGTGTTTGTAGTTTGTAGTAAATATACACTTTGATTTGATTAAATGGTTTTGTAGAGGGTAGCAAAGATGAGCTGCAGACTGGGGAGGAGCCAGCAGCAGCAGTAGCAGCTGTGCCAGGATCAGACATGGAAACTGGTAACAATTAATCAGTCATTTTACTTTGCAGAAAGATAAAAGTGAAACATTGTTTATCCCAATGCTCCTAATGAAAAGTTTTTGACAGATGTACATTGAGAATTATATACAGTTCGATGCCATGGTGTGTCAATTAACGTAGACTAAAGTCATCCATGTATAGAGGGAAAGCATTAACGTCACTTCCCCGCCGGAACACGCCCCCCTCAGCCGACTGAGTGGCAAAAGAGCGGCTGCGTGACTGGAGTTAATAGGGGAAACTGCGAAAACGCGAGTAAAACAAACTATTATCAGTTTAAACTAAAAGTTGGACTCGATATAGTGTTCCTTACAACTTATCAAAGATCCAGTGATCCATGGATATTGACATGCAGCCAGGAATCGTGTTTCCTGACATTTATATGTGCCTGATTTCGACGCCGGGGAAATAAATTAAGAAAATTTGCCTGTAAACGTTTTATATAAATACAATATAGATAGGTCTAAATCCGAGTGATCACTTACATTAATGTTATACTGTGTATCATCATATCGTCCAGCCCTGCTAAAACTTGAATAGTTTTTTGTCTGTGTTTATTTAAAAACATCCAATTATGCAGAATATAGTCTGTTCTGTAGCTTTTTGCAGTTTGTAAAAATATACAGTACCTCAGATTTCTGGTCAAATCTAGTTGTACAGTCAATCGCAAAGCTCTTTCCCGTTTTAGATGTGTTTTTTTTTTTGTTTTTTTTAAATTGTTACTGTAATAAAATAAAAAAACCTCTTCGAGTGATCCCTGTATTTCCACAAAATGGTCTGGGCTAAGCCCCGGATGTCCTTCAATGCTGGAAACGCCCCTGTTTTTGAGCATGGACCTGAAACACGTAAACTGTGATAAATCTTGAATGCTTCAAAGCAACAGACTTCAGTTTGATCTCTTTTCAAAGATGACGCTTGGCAGATTATTGCTGAAGTGAAAAAAGTTTTAAAAAGTTACAGAATTTACATGAAATATGTATTTTCAAAAAGATGTTTTACTCTAAAATTCATTCATTCAATTAAATGAATATGTATTATAGTTTAAATTTATATAAAAGGTAGTTAAAAAATCTTTTGTTACACTGGTTGAAACTCGCTGCACATGCTGATAGCAATCATTAATAAAAGTGTATGTTTATGGACCACAAGTGTCCAAAATTTGCATTATTATTGATTTTCTTCTTTTGAGAGATGATCTACGTATGGGTTGAAACAGATGTAAGGTTGACAGGACATGTGCTGCAGTTCTATGGAGGTTTTGATTGAGTGATTGATTGATTGACAAAAAGAGATAGACAGGTAGAAAGTGTGTGTGATGCACAGAAAAGGAAGGCATTCATATTGTGAGTGAGACAGATTGTAAACTCACAAACACTTGTCATTGTAAAACTACAGTGAAGAAGTCGTGGGCTTTTATTAAAAGAAAAGACTGCAGGGAGTGTTGATCTGTGAGCGCAAACTCCTGCTACACACACACACACACACACACAAGCACATCATTAAAAATCTGGGTCAATTCTATCAGCTTTCTTTATAAAATCACACAGTGGATGATCATCTAACAATAGCACATGTTAACACAGCTGCGTTCAGGTATGACAGCTTTGAATCTGTCTATTGAGCATGTGTTCAGTATCTGTGTGTGTCGTACACACCTCGACAGAGAAATACACGCACACACACATGCCTCATAAGAGAAGCTTGAACAGCACAGTGCATCTTGGGAAATACATCATCTGATTTATGAAGTCAGGCACACAGAGAATAAAAAATAAATTAAAGGGTAGATAAAACAAAGTGCGTGTGTGTAAGAGAAAGACAGATAAAGAATAAAGAGAGGCGGTAAAATGACAAAGCCTCGTCGAATCTAGTTTTACTCAAACTCACAGTTTGTCTGTATAAAATAGAATTACAGATGTACAGATAATCAGTTTGACGGATGTTTTTTTTTTACTATTATTCATACTTTTCAACATTTTCAACAGGATCCAGGTAAAGTGACTCAATCAATGTGTCGTTTGGATAATTAACGTTTAACATAACAGCCATTCATTCTCAAGTAAGAAGTGTATTGCTTAATTATAGTTTATTGATTGACAAAATACTGTTGCACAAATAATAATAACTTTGCCCGAATATGATGTAAACATAATTTATAATAATAGTTATTAAGCTATTTATATATATTAGAAGTATATTTGTCATATTTGCAAAGTTACACTATGCTGCTACCGGTCAATAAAAAAAGTATTTGAAAGGAATTCCTATTGTTATTCAGCAAGGACAAAAATGTATAAAAAGTGACAGTAAAGACATTCATAATGTTATATTATTATTATACCTAAAAATCTGATATCTCATTGACTTGCTAATAACATCCTCTTGCATATTTTTCAAAAATGTTATGTACATTTTGGGAAGTCCAGTATACTTTTCCCATTTCTGCAAGCTGGAGCAACCAATTCCAGTATGTAATGTGCAATGCTTGGCACTGGGTGCAGTTCTGTCAGATATGTTGCATTATCCCATTAAGTTGCTATTAAGTGTCGACAACAAAACTCATTTGATGCCACAGACCTTGTGCAGTTTGGAACATTCAGTGAGTAGTTATTCTTCTGGGTTTGTGCAGGTCAAACTGTACATCTTAAACCTTTCAGACACACATATACAGTCCACTAATTCTGTTCTGTTCTGACTGATCGTCTGACTCTTTGCTCCCTCCAGTAAAGGGGTTTAATGTTACCCTCTTCCCCAGGATCACATTACATCTCCGTTCTTACAGGCTTCGGCGCTGCCACTCATTCTATTCCCCTCTATCTCTCTTTTAATCCAATGTTTCTTCTCTCTCCTGTAATATTATTGGAGAGAAACCTCTGCAGACATCATCATGATCTGACTTGACTTCAACATCCGCACACACATGCATGCACGCATTCAAGCACGCAAACACACTCTGACCCCTGACACGCTAAAGCTATAGTTGGATTAAGGAAGAGAATGTTACACAGAAACCTTCAACCCCCAAATCCACTGAAACCCAACCCTCTGACACACTTAGTGCGACTGACAGCATGATGTGTGTATCTGAGTCAGCTTTTGTTTATATTGCAGGGACCAAATGTCCCCAAAATGATAGTAAAACCTGAAATCACCTACATTCGGAGGCTCTGCCAACGGCTCCCATGAGAATAACAGCTTAATTAACATGCTAAATAATGAAAATATAAAACGTTTTCTGTGAGGGATAAGTTTAAAGCAGGGTATGAAAATATCATTAGTAGCCTACTATTTTGATCAAAACCATAGAAGTCAAAGATAAATTCTGACTGTGATAGAAAAGTACTGTAAATATGTGAGTGTGTGCTTGCATTAATGTGTGTGCATGTGCATTTCATTGATGTGTGTGTGCTTGGGTTTTCGCATGCTTGTACTGTATGTGCCTGCACAGTATGCATGCATGTGCTTGCATTGCAAATGTATATTTGCATCTGTGTGTGTTTGCAAATGTGCATACGTGTGCTTTTTTGCATGTGTGCATGTTTACATGTGAGTTTGTGCATGCATGAATGAATGCATGTGTGTTTCTGCTGTCTACGGGACACGGTTTTAATATTATAATCCAGGATCAGGTTTTCTCACTAATGAGTTTTGTCCATCTTTTAGCCATGACCATGGCCCAATAATGCATGTGGCAAAGATGCAAAACTAGCATGTTTAAATCCTTTTCAGACAATCCCATCCTCCTGCCCCATATAAACACACACACACGGCCAACTGTTCCAGCAGGTGTCCCACATCACTAAGCTCCTAGAGCAATTATCCGCGTTGGAGTCCCGTCGCTGCGACAACAATCAGCATGGAGCTAGATCCCTGTCACAGCGTCCACATAGCAGCCTGTTAAACCAACCAACTGGGACATTACATCACCGTTACACTGGATCTTTACCTAGCACCATCCGCATCCCATGCAATCTGTAGAGTACAACATCAGTATTGTAAAATCGGTTAATCTGTCTTACTCTTTGTCGTCTCTGTGGATTTATATACCTTTAGACCTTCTTATTGTACGTGTGTGTGTGTGAGTGAGTTATAGCGGTCTTTAAGAAACTGAGAACACAATGTGAGCCCCATTTGGTTTACGAGAACATCACTAAGAATACAACACTCTGAGGAATAGTGTGCTTATGTTCCAAAGCCTAGTCTGTTCTCCATGACTGTAGTCAATAGGCAGCTTCCTGATTCCTGACTGAGCTGGAACGTCATGAGTTCCCCAGATGGACCTTTTTTTGTGTATTCTGTGCCTTTCAGGGATAAAATGTGTTAAACGGAGCTGACAGCACCGCAGTCTTATTGATGGCTAAAAGTCTAATTAAAGTGTTACATTACGCAAAATATTTAAACAAAACATATGCAAGGGGTGTGGGATGTGAACTTGCACGAATAGCACATAACAGTATCTTAGAAGGCACAATCATTTTTTTTTTGCTTACTATTTAGAGCAACATGCATGCTGAGAGCACAGTTCTGATTTCTTAAAATGTTGTCTATTTAGGCAGCTCACTGGGATTTCCAACAGAGCTTAAAAGAGAAGAGTGTCATTTTTTTGAATGTTGTAAGTTTCCTGCACTGCTGAATCTTCAGCATTATTAAAATAAAATAAAAATACCAGAGTTGAATGTGAGTATGCAGTTTGAATGCATTGTAAAAGCATAAAAAATGTCTTTCTATTGATGCTTATAGGACAAATGATTCATTTGAGCTGATTCTTTTAATGACTCCTTCATGAAGACTCACAAACTTATAGAAGTTACTGAATATATATATATTATTATTATTTATTGTAGATGCGGTAATGTATAGGTTTGGAGTGAGCACTGTTGTTTTTGCAGTGTTGTTTGAGGTATAGTAATATACAGTATATTTATCTGATTTAAATAAAGAGCATAGCAAACAATAAAAATAATGAATTAGCAAACAGATCTGCAAACAGCGGCGCTCACCTGGTGTTTTTCTGCACAGGTGCGCGTCATGATTAAGTGTAAATATAGCCAAAGGGAAAAACCACTGCAATTTCATGACTCAAGATGGCAAACCCTAAAAAGGCTGTTCTTTAATAAAAGTATTGGAGCGTCGGAAAGGGCTTGCAAACACATTCGTCTTTTCCAAATGAAAAAACTATGAGGTCAAAGCTTTGGAAACTTTCTTTATAAGTTCTTCACGTTAGTATTGTGGGTATTAAGATAAACCGTTCTAGTAATCTCATACAACCTAACATGTGATCAATCTTCTTTTTTTTTTTGTTAAAGATGAAATTCAAGGATGACAGACTAAATATGTGATTGGAACATTTCTGCAGTTGCTGCATTTCAGATATTACTCAGAGAAAGCTGTTTTACATTCGATGTAATGTGTGATTTGTGCTATGAATGAGTTGTTTATAATGATGATCATTATTTTTAATATACATTTATTTATTTTGTATCATGTTGCAGTTGAGGGCAGTGTATTGCACGGATTTTTACCATTAAGGGGTTTTAGATACTTTCCAATGTTGTATCTAACTATACCATGGTAAAATCACTGTAGTGTTCCCTTCAGATGCTTATTGCATTAAACTGCATTAGTTTAGATTAGAACAAAGAATATGGGAAATATATGGCATAGAAAACATTTCCATATTTTCTATACCAAATACTGCAATAAAGCATAATGTCAACAAGCCTTTATTCTAGATCTCCAGAACTCTTAAAAGTGTTCTCTTTGCTTTATAGTTTAGTTTTTCTAAAGATGTTTTGGTCGAATTGAATGTCTGTGCGCTGACATCAGTGAGATAAGAGTGAGGCGACAGATTCATCCTATTAAAGTAGTACACCAGCTGTCTATTGTCTTTCACTGTCCATCTCAAGCTCTTTTCACTCACTTCTTTCCCTTTGTGTCTGTACTACTCTCTTTCTACAGTATGAATACTGTGCAAAGTAAGCATATTTTCTGTGCACTGAAAACCCAAATGACTACTTTAGCCCAAACATGCAGTATATATACAATATTATGGGGGGAAAAAACGGTTCAATGAGGTTCTATGTAGAGACCTAGGGGTTTTTGACTCAATTTTAAAGAACCCTTTATGTCAAAAAGATTCTATTCAGGGACAAATGTATTTTTTGTGATAAAGTGAAATGAGCACTAATAATTAAAATGAACCAAAAAAAATAATGAAACAAAATAAATTTAAACTAAATCCACAAAATGATCCCATGATAGGAATCCCTAAAAGGTTCTATGAAGTGCCTGAAAGAACCCTTTAAGCTTCTATATAGAACCTTTTCTTCTGAGAGTGACGTACGGTGTGTGTCCGAAATCACCTGTCAGTAGGTCCTACATTTGAAACTGAACTTACTTCATGACCGTTATAAAAAGTATGAAAGAAATTAGGACGTACTACATCCGCCATGTTGTTACTTCAGTTGCATTGCTTCACTGCCATTCACAACTCCTCTCCCGTGGCCTCATGGGATAGTAAAGTGTCCACTGAATGCGCACTTAAGAAACTCACCGGAATTGGTAGGTTATCCGGCTACTTTTCACCTATACTGAACACTATGGATTCGGACATACTACTCTGTTGGTATACTGTTTTCGCATACTATAAAGCAGGAAAGTATTCGATTTCAGACGCAGCGATAGTGTATCGCATAATGCAGTGTGTTCAACTTGACAGCGTGTTGTTTTTTGAGCATTATTGAATGGTATAAAATATTAAGCATGCAACGTAGTGAGATCCAACTTTGTGAAATGGGATATTGCCTACCGTTTCACTTGCTATTTTTAAAAAGTAGGCAGTATACAGTATGTTTAGTAAGTAATAAGTTAGTATTCTATTCTGAACATAAGCATTGTCTCATTGTTTTCTATATTATGTCAAATCTCTTCTCCCTTTTTCCTGTTTCCTCCCCCTCTTTCTTCTTCACTTCCCTCTCTCTCTCTCTCTCTCTCTCTCTCTCTCTCTCTCTCATTTCTATTTATAGCATTGGCTCATTTGTGCCTCTAAATCAGAGAGCTCTGTTGTGTAGCACGAGGGTTTTCTACTTTTGTACACACACGACATGTTCACGCATTAACACATCTCATGGTTTCATGTGCCTTGAGGTTCTGCACTTATAGAGAGGTGTATGCATGAACAACACATGCTTATTTAGTTTGAGTGTGTGCATGTGTGTGTGTGTGTGTGTGTGTGTGTGCTCCCTTTTTTTCCGCTGAACTAAGCTGTGATTCCCCCATCATTAGGGATCTCTCTCTCTCTCTCTCTCTCTCTCTCTCTCCCTCTCTCTCTCTCTCTCTCTCTCTCTCTCTCTCTCTCTCTCTCTCTCTCTCTCTCTCTCTCTCTCTCTCTCTCTCTCTCTCTCTCTCTCTCTCTCTCTCTCCCTTTTACTTTCCTGATATGAACAACTCAGAAACCACTTGAAAGAAAACTATGCCACAGGGTCCAAATTGTAACTTTTGTCACATGATCTGCCAATGGTCGGTGAATTGAAAGATTTTAGTGATAAATATGTATTAAACACTAAACATAAAACATTTTGTACATGACAATGGACTCATTTAGCTGTTTTCCATTATTGTGACAAATAGTGCGGGTCATTATCACAATTGCAGCATCATATACAGTACAAAACAAGCCAGATGTCACATAAACATGAAGAAACATTTTGATTTAGGCGGCTTCGTGTGAGAAATATTTGTCACCACATGATGTTCTAAAGAAAAAAAAACGGGTAAAAGCGTTTAGAGTCATGACAGATGTTTTCTTTAGTAGACAGTTTGATTTGCATGTATTAAATTGCAGTTTAATTTACCAGTAACCCTGAAAAGGACGTTTTTACTCACATGTATGCAGCTCAGTGAGTGTTAATTTTGGACCCTGGGCAGAAGAATGCCCAAACTGACACACACACTGACACACACACACACACACACACACACACACAAAGCATGCAACCACAGCAATGGACACAAAACACACACTAACTCACACAGACTAGAAAAAGAGCAGCTGTTGTGAGATGCGAGATATTATTACAATCAGCATAAAATAACATTTGCAACTCATTTGCCTAATCTGACATATTTCTGATTGAAACAGTATGTTGTGCAAAGATAAAAAATGCAGGACAGACCTTTTGTTCATTGGGATGTTTAGTTTCTCTATATGACAGATGGTTATAACATACTAGTACTCAGTGACATTAGACAAAAAGAAAAGTCATTTTAAAGAAATCATATATTATAGGGTCATTAAAACATACATTATTGGCCAAAAGTGATGTCAGGATGGGATATTTGTTTTTAATGACCCTGCAACTTTGATTAAAATATGAGGAAAATGTATACACTCCCTCTTTTCATGACTTTTTTCTCAAATGATAGTGTTTTTATAGTCTTTCTTCATCCTTGTGTGTGTGTGTGTGTGAGAGCCAGGTTTCATTCATGTGCAAACATGGACAGTGTTGATGAGTTCATCTAGCAGAAGTTTAGAAAATTGTGAAAGTTCACAACAAGAAATTTTTGCATTTAAGTTTTAATAGATGCTCTTTTTGGACTGCACAGGAAGTTGCGAGTGCTGAAACTTACTATATGTTTTCATAACACAAACTGTATTTCAAAAGATCCCCTTTTATAAAGTTCAATGCAGTAATTTTAACCAGGCTGTCGGTTAACTGTTCTCGGTTTCCACCCCGCATCTGCGTTAGTCATTTTCTTGGAAGGAGAGATGCTAGGGAGGATCCCGTCTGTTGTAAAGTGCTGACTGTGCCAGCCTGCCCGACCCTGTCATGTCTAGAATGTAAAAGGAAAATGTTCGGGCGCGCTGTGGATGTCTGCTTGCGGGACCATTAAGGGCCCCATCAATATTAAAGAGCTTGGGACGACCTAAGGAACATTCCAGAGGCCAGTCCATTAACGGACGACTCCAGCACAACAATTCGAGACTCAGAGGTTTGTGTATGTGCGAGTGTGTGTGTGTGTGTGTGTGTGTGTGTGTGTTCGCTTTTCCCCTCCTGGTTTAAGTAAGAATCCAAATTTTCAGAGTAACTTTGCATGCCACAATATTCAAACAAATCCATCTAGGGTTTAAAGGGATAGTTCACCCCAAAAATTATAATTCTGTCATGATTTACAAACGATAAAACACAAGGAGATGTTTTGCAAAATGACTGTTCATTTCCAATGAGAGTAAATGTGGACCAATGCTGTCAAGCTTAAAAAGCACCTTAAAAGTAGTCATAAAAACAATTTGAGCACCATTTTCCAACTCATGTAAGTTTGGAACAAAATGAGGGTTAGTAAATGATGACAAAATTATGATTTTGGGTGAATTATCCCTTTAAAATTTGTCCAGTTTTCAGTTGTCCAATTGATTTTCAGATGTTTTAATATGTTTTAAGTTTGTTTTTTTATTTGTTGCACAGCACTTTGGTTTGAACATCTGTTTTTAAATGTGCTTTATAGATTAATAAACTAAACTAAATTGTGTTCGTGTATGTGTGTGTGTTAGCTTTTCCCCTCCTGGTTTAAGTAGGAATATGAATCGGGGTTTTTTTTTTTTTAATGACCAAAAAGCATCATGACAGTATAATAAAAGTAGTCATACATACAATTTGAGCACCACATTCCAACTCATGTGAGTTTGTATTGGGGTCAGTAAATGATGACAGAATTGAATTATATCCCTTTAAATTGTGTTTGTGTAAATGTGCGAGTGTGTGTGTTAACTTTTCCACTCCGGGTTTAAGTAAGAATCCAAATTTTCATAGTTAGTTTGCATGCCACAATATACAAACAAATCCATCTAGGGAGGTTTACAGCGATAGCTCATAATTCTGTCATGATTTACATTCAATAAAGCATAAAAGGAGATGTTTAGAAAAATGTTCACACTGTTCTTTTCCATGCAATGAAAGACAGATTCTGTCAAGCTTAAAAAAATGACCATAAAAAGCACCTTAAAAGTTGCCATATATACAATTTAAAAGTCACTACACTACAGTGTGTGTGTGAGAAAGTACGAGAATATGGGGCTCCTTTAACCTAACATTAAACACATCATTAACTGTTAAGTGTGTGAGAGCAGTGTCCATTTCCGGCTCTCATAGGAGACCAATAACTGTCCGTTTCTTTTCTGCTGAGTCCCGTCAGCAGCTTCATTGTGAAAAGTCTCAATTCCTTCCTAATCATCTGTACAAAACTTGTGTGTGTGTGCGTCTGTGTACGACATTGCAGTGTCTGGATAATTTGATCAGTGTTGTATCACCTATTTTCCCTTGACACTAGTATTTATTCATGCTCTTGTTCTCCCTGTGCCAGAAAGGAAGAACAACCTTGAAACCACCCAGAAACAACTGCATAGCAACACCTTGGCAACCACCCACAATATATAGCAAAATATATTTCAATCTCTTTTACAAACAGAACTCATTGACTGATGGAATATCTTTTGATTCTGAATCTTTTCGTCATAATCTCAATTTAGGTGCAGCAAATGACCTCCTTGCCCTTGAGAATAACCTGCTGACCTGCTGTTAGGGAGGCGAAATTCAACATCCTCCCGGTCCTCAGTTCCTGTGAGCCTGACTCTGCCAACTAACCCACGTGGGTAAACAACACCTCGGCCTTCTGCTCTCCACCCATGCTGACCTCAGCTGCATTTTTTCTGCTGCGGCCGGTGACCTGCATGGCAGATCCTGCTCAAATTAACGCTGCTTCAAAACCTCCGCCCACATGATGGGCGCAGGTTGGCACCCTTCTGCGAGCCCTGCTTAGTTTGACCAAAATGGATCGGGGAACAAACCGGAAACATCTGCTTGAGGTCTGTCCCATCCCAGGTACTGAGGCTGCACTTACATTACATGGTTCACGTGACCCAATTCCGATTTTTTCCTCCCATGTGGCACAGATCAGATATGACCCATGAACGTATATGAAGGAAAAAAGCACACGGATATTCTCAGATCGGTTTCAGGCCTAATTCATATGTGGAAATAAATCTGATATGAATCGGATACGTGTATTTGCGTCTGCCATGTAAGCAGACAGACCGGGTATTCACCTATCAATGTGAGCCGTACGTCATTGAATAAACTCAAACCGTGATCACATGACTCTTTTCAGTGCCCAGGCTGCAACAAAGGCTCTACTTTTACTTTTTTTCGCCTTAAGAGACCAATGTTTTGCTGACTTGGTGCGTAACGCAAAAGCTTGTATTTTCATTTCATTTGCCTACAGTTTTTATTTCCTAATCGGTCTAAGCTTTTCCGGGTCAGTACGTCAGCCTTGGGTTGTTTCGCCAAGTTTGTGTAAATGCAGATATCAAATATGGGTCACTTTTAATAGAAGATGTAATCTGGTCGGATATAGTCAAGAAATCGGGAACTGGGCATCAAGACCTGCAGTGTAAATGCGGCCTAATTGCTACTTTCATTAGTGTACTACTTCTTTATGTATAGTTCACATAATCAGTTAGTCAACCCCACACACTTGTTGGGCAATAATCATTATATTTAAAGAGTTTTATTTTAAAACAAAGCTTTAACACCAAGCAGAATCCTATTCTATAATTTTTTCAAATTTTTAAATAATAAATACAGTCTTTCTTCTTCAGAATTTCACGTTTAATTCATTGTGTTACTTGCAGTTTCTTTGTCATTAATAGTGAAATTTACTAGCAATTTCTGAGTGAAAATTGTTTTTACACCAATTTTTTCATTGTGTGCAAACTCAATGCATTAGCAGTTAACCAAATGAATGAGTGCAACTGGTAAGCAGTAATCTTAATGTGTTGAGCGCCCACTTCCTTGCTTATAGGAAAGTCCGTTACGGCTACTGGGAAAACGTTGCGTCACTTAATTAACTGTCTTTGTCAGGCTAATGAGCGGAAGAGGCAGGCAGGAAGAAACACATCACTGTCAAGCCTGCTGACCATGTGACACGTAAACTCTGAACTTCTGGTTGTGAGAAGCAGGAATTAGCATGCTGTATATTTATATCACACCCTACTTCCCTATTTCACACACTATCTGTCCTAAATAGTATGCAGGAGTAGAATTAGTATGTCCCCTGATCATGGCATGGCATGACAAAAGCAGGGCAAAGTTGCCCGGGTGGTCTACTATTTCTGGTTGTTTTTGAATATGTCAATCTGATATGTTTTTGGGGTAATATTGATATAATGTATGGGCTGTTACTTTTGCTGTTACTGATTTCTCAGAACACCTCCACTACCATTCATAAGTCTGAGGTCAGTAAGATTTTTTGAAAGGAGTCTCTTCTGCTCACCAAGGCTGCATTTAATTAATCAAAAATACAGTAAAAACTGTACATTTGTGAAATATTATTACAATTCAAAATAACTGTTTTCTATGTGAATATATTTTCAAATGTAATTTATTCCTGTGATGAAAGCTGAATTTTCAGCATCACTACTCTGAAGACTAAATACGAATTACTCTAAAGAGTCACATGATCTTTCAGAAATCATTCGAATATGCTGATTTGCTGCTCAAAAAAAAAAACATTTTTGATTATTATCAATGTTGAAAACAGTTTTGCTGCTTCATATTTTTGTGGAAACCGTGATACAGGATTCTTTGATGAATAGAACGTTCAAAAGAACAGCATTTATTTGAAATGGATTCTTTTGTAACATTCTAAATGTATTTGTCACTTTTGATCAATTTAATGCATCCATGCGGAATACATTGTTTTGTTTTTTTGTTGTTGTTTTTTTCCAAAAAAATCTTTTAGATGGTAGAGTATATCTGTCATGGAAAATGTTATGTGTGGTATCCCACTTACTGGATTTTTAAGCATAGTTACCCCAGTCCACATTACTAACAACATCATTTCTTCTAGTGCAGTTGAGAGGACTCACCAGCGTGCAGAATCTCTCCGGCGGGTTCCCACAGGTGATGCCCGGCGGCTCCACGCGGATGCGCATGTACTCCTTCATGAACTGGGCTTTGGGTTGGCACGCGTAATGCTCCCACACGGCGCCTTCGTCCGTGCTCACGAGAGACTTGCACAGGTCGTACTGGCCTCGGGCTCTCGCCAGCACATGCACCAGCAGGTAGAGGAGTCCCGCGCGTGCACGCATGGCAGGCACGTGACCGAGAGGGGGTTTCCGAAGGGAAAGGGACCACCTTGGGTTCAGAGGTGGGACGCGTTAACATGGAACAGCAGCACCGGTGGTCAGGTTAAAACATCCCATAACTTCGCCACAGTCATGCTTTCATTTACTCCCAAGAGGAAAAAGTCAGATATATAGAAAAAAATGTGCACGTGTTTTGTTGTTATGAGGTTGAGGGAAATTCTTGTAAAGCAAGTTTATTGTTGTGTGTATTGTTTGCACTGAGAGGGCAAGTCTTACTTCTGTGTGTTTGGACACTGTCCTGATGTGTGATGCTTCTACTCAGACTTGCATCCATAGCAGCTCCTGGACTGCGTCACCACAGAGCATATTTATGTGCTGAAGGTCTGTGTCCCACACATGAAGTGTGTATCCCCCTTTTCCAAACTCAGAAGTATCCGCTTGATCTCATTCTTCAGACTTCAGCGGCTGCTGTCCACGCCCTGAAAACAAACACCACACAATTTAGTGCTCAAGTTCATTGCTGTTTGGTTCACTCGCACACAAGCACTTGATGTCAGCCTGTTTTTTCTAGCAATGCTTTCCGCTGATGGTCTAATTTGCCAAACCCCCCCATAAACAGACGTTGCATGTCATCCTGTGAACCGCCACAAGTCTGGACAGATGGCTGATCTCGCATACAACACGAGTCTAGAGTGAGGTACATGCGTGGTACACACACACAGACACACATTTAACAGGCAGAAATTATATAAGACAGGACTTCAAGGAAGAGCAGAGAAGGGAATGTGTATTATATATCACGCAGATGCTACCATATATTGCATACTGATATTGTATGTTAAATAGTTAACTACGTTTCATTTTCATTGGCAAAA
This sequence comes from Tiaroga cobitis, assembly GCA_030578255.1. Lineage (NCBI taxonomy): Eukaryota > Metazoa > Chordata > Actinopteri > Cypriniformes > Leuciscidae > Tiaroga > Tiaroga cobitis. The sequence continues at coordinate 4,965,802 of CM060611.1, forward strand.
GGGAGGAGTGAGGAATGGTCTCACATGTGCAGATACGCACATAGTGATGGCATCAATTTCAGAGGTTGCAAATGCAGTGAATGTACAAATATTTGATCAGGTAACGTAACCATTGAATAAACTGGTTTTATTCAAGTCAAAAACATTTCAACCTGAATTAACTAGACCACATTATGAAATGTTTAAGTCAGATCAGGTAGCCTAGAAAACATCATGTTTTATCCGACAATTTAGGCAATTTTACTATAAACTCTTTTTTTTTTTCTTTTTTTTTTATATTATATTCAACTCTGTAATACATTTTACAAATAAAAATAATCTCCTGCACAAAGCATTACATTTGTAATCATTACATCATTCAAATTAGTTAATGTAAAATTAGTTCATGTTTTTAGATTTATTTAGTGTTATATGTCGGGTAACACTGAGCTTGGGCTTTGAGAGGCAAATTCTGGTGAACTGCAAGTCATTTGTACATTTAATAGTTCAATTAGGCTACTGTAGGTTGGTTAATGTACATTATATATATATGGTAACACTTTATTTTACAGTATCCTTGTTACATTTGTAACATGTACTTACCATAGTAATAAGAGTAAATTATGCTTAATTACATGCAGCAAACCCTAATCCTACCCTAACCATATAAGTACATGTTGTTAAATAATATTACTCAGTACTTAAATATGTAATTACACTATAACGATAAAGTCTTACCGTAATGATTGCAATATAAGCCAAAACTACAGTACCAGTTTTTTACCTCCAAATTGAACATATTTATTTACAGTGCAGAGTAGTACATAACGGCAAAATCTCATTCCTGTTGTCTTTAATTCTCCATTCACCACCATTCTGGTCATTTCAGAGATTAATTTAGTATAGAAAAGTAATTAAAACTGTTAGATATTATATTTTCGCTTTGCCTCACGTAAAAACGTACAAGTTCCACTCGCTGACAGAACAGGCTACTCCTCCTTCATATACTGTACTGTAAAACATCTCAAACAAGCATCGATATTCCTCGTACACACCCTGGAGGTAATCCAACATCCGTAATGTGACACAAAACGTGACTAAAGTTGATAACTGTTGTAGTTTAGCATCAGATAACAGTTTTAAATCGTCTTCCCTCTGCAGAGCGGACGGGGTGTGTCGCGCGCGCGCGCGTCCCGCGTCTAAAGATGAGGAACTGCGAGATGGAGCTCCAATAAAACACATTCCGCGGTGCAACTCGATAACAGAGCTGCTTTTACGTTTAAACTCGAGCAGAAACAACTTTTGGGGTGTCAAACATTAATCAAAAGTGAGACGCTTTGACAGGCTCGCTTCTGAAACGGGAGCTGCGTGCATCCGGGTTGCTGAAGTAGTTGAGATTGACTCACCGAGCGCCCGAAACAGCATCGAGGATGCGGTTCTTCCGTGTTTGTTTTTTTATTATTCCTCCCAGCCGGAGAGTTTTTTAATGCACACTCGGTTCGTCACGGGAGGACGATGCCCTACTTCTGCAGGAGATGCTGAATTACTGGAGGAGGGTGTGTGTATGTGTGTGCGTGTGTGTATGCGCGCGTGTGTGCGAAGTATCCAAAAGTGAGAATATGGACTTGTAGTGCGCGTGCCGTCTACTTCACTGGATCAGATTTGCCCTGTGTGTTCAAGGGCAGAAAGCTTCATGGCAAATCTCCCCCTCTCCCTCTCCCTCTCCCTCCCTCTCTCTCTAATCCATTTAACCATCACTCTCAATCACTATCTGCGGGTTTGAGTCAGGCTGGCCCGGCTGTTCTACTGTCTTCTGTTCTGAGGGGCTGAAACTAAACCACCCCGCTCTTGAGACACCAGGGAATCAGCATTTTTACGCAGACCTCCCTGCTTGGGGAAGCCTCTGACGGTTCACATTTGTCCTCTTTTTTTTAATGGATACTCAGTTTCCTTGGACTTTCATTTAAAAATGCTGATAGAGCAACTCAGTGCAATATTTGCTGTTTAGTGTTCAGGGCTGGTAGGCTACAGCAACTTAAAAAAAAATCTCCAAAGAACCACAAACTCAAGTACACTTTACAAGCAAGCTAAGGTTCTTTATTGGCCTCAATGGTTCCATGAAGAACCTTTAACATCCGTGGAACCTTTGTATTCCACAAGAGGTGCTTTATAGTGGGAAAAATAAAGATTTTTAAAGTGTTCTTCACACTAAGATTAAAAGTAGTTATTTTAAAAGGGAATTATTATGCCCCTTTTTACGAGATGTAACATAAGTCTCAGGTGTCCCCAGAATCTGTTAAGTTTCAGCTTAAAATACCACAGATAATTTATTATACCATGTTGTAAATGTCCATTTTAGAGTGGAAGGAAAAACATGCTGTTTTCATGCATGTATCTTTAAATGCAAATGAGAAAGTGGGCGGGACCTTTACAGCTCGTGCCTCAAGTACTTTGCCAAAAACTAAAACATCTGTTTGGTTTTGATTATCATCTCTATCACGATCACGCTCATGTCACATTGCAGTTCGTCATTATCATGAAAGTTTATTATTTGCATCCGTTTTAAAGCCATATCAGTCTAAACTTCTGATATATGGTTTTCTGAGCGCACACATCTGAAGCACGAGATCAGAAAGCAAGTCCCGTGAGTATTATACTAAAATCTCTTTCTCATCTTATTGCGCTTAAACTGTAAAAAACACACACATGGTTATGTCAAAAACACACATGAGTTCACATAAACACAGTCAGATATGTCTGTGAACGTAAACAGCAGAGAATGAAACCGCATGTGTATATTAGATCTGTGTATTAAAGTGAAAGCAGAGTAATATACAGTAACTACTGCTATGCTGTTAATATGAATCAAACGACAAAAGAAAAACAGAAAATCACTCACTGCTCTTGACTGAATAACTTTAGTAGCTTTAATAAGAATACATTTCTTACTTGAATGCTGCTGTTAAATGCTCTGGCGAGGAGATAAACATGGCGGACTGTGTTCAGCTCACTGAGGGCGGGTCTATGCTAATAGTGTAGAGTCTGTCAGCAGTGCCTTCACACTAAAATGTACTATTTGAATTCAAACTATTTGAGTTTGAATTTACATTTCCATTACATACAATGTGTAACTGTACAGCAGTTCCCAAAAAGTATACACTTAGGAAATAAAAATATCAAAACAAATGCCTTTAAAAAAAGTACACTTTTCAAATTAAGGTTCGTGGGTTTGAAATGATAAAACACTATATAGCCTACAATGTTAAAATATAAGGAAAAAGTATACTGACATTTTGGGTTGTTTGTTGTTAGTGGAACATGTTGATCATGTGATGAACTATAGTTCATAAGACACCTGCGTGAACTGACTTCGTACATCCGCTAAAAATCACCAAAACACCAGTTGATTGAAAGACATTGAGGGAAAATAATGAAGAAATTGAAGGATCCTACAGCATTCGAGACCCATGCACTTACAGACACTTGCTTTGAAATTTTGTTATTTATGCAATGGATATGTGCCCCATGCAGTGCGGCTTAAGGGTCCAGACTTTTTGGGTTCACTGTGTGTTCTGATATGCAAACACAGTATTTCTGAGTTCCCATTAAGGCCAACAGGTCGACTGAATCACGTCAGTTCTCATTTACTCCCGTTAATGCAAAGTCATGCATTATTGCTTAAAAAGCAATGGGATTGTTCATTTTCAACCCTTCAAAAAAGACAGTATTCAGCCCGGCCAGCCGGACTCAGACCCAGGCGGTGATTGAGAGAAATGCAGAAAATAGTCAATTTTAGGACAGTTAATATTTGTTTTGTATTGGGTTATTTTAATGATATTAATCAAATTTCCCCCAAGATTTCCATTTTATACATCTGGATAAAATAAAATAAATATATAAATACATAACTATACTATATTTGATTATTATTATCATTTGTTGTTTTGTTTCATTCTTCATATGAGAACTGTGGAGGTGTGTTTAATTTTCTTGAAAACAATGTCATCATAATGCAAAAAAAAAAATTCTTAATGATCCTAAAATGAGCAAAATTTTGATTATGCGAAATATAATTTCATACTAATTTTTACTTTTGATTTGGAGGTGAAATATGAACTGGATTTGTTCTTTGGCATGTTTTGTGAGATTCACCTTTCTCAGAGTGAAATACTTCTTGTAGAAATTTGTAGTTTGTTAATATCTCAATATATACATTTATAAAGTATGTGTGATGTTAAAGAGAGCCGAGCAGAGAGAAAGAGAGAGTTGGTGTGAGTCTGTGCTCTGGACGGTCTGCGTTGACAGGAGTGCGGATTAGATCGATAGTTTGTCCTTGCTGTGTCTCAACGGAAAGATTTCCGCATCTCTCTCTCTCTCTCTCTCTCTCTCTCTCTCTCTCTCTCTCTCTCTCTATCAGAGCTGACTTGACTTTCCCCCTCTTGACACATACCCAGCCTCTCTATTACATCTAAAAAAGCTGTTTATAAAAACATTGCTGTACATTAGAAGCCAATGATTGCTCCAGAAGGGAAAGCGATGTCATTTATAAATGATTCCAATTAATCCTCATCTGAATGGTTTGACTTGAAACACAAACGGGATTATCCATCTTCAACTAAACGGGGGAAAAGGAAACTGCATTATCCCATCTCTGTGATGACGTCGCCGTCTGCCGAACTTTGCTCGGGTTGACCGTCAGCTTGGCACGTCTGCGGGATGAATCAGAGGAAATGCGTAATCCACTGGCACCTGTCACAATGTTGACATATCATGTCTTAATAAACCACAGATTAGGGATTGTGATCAGTGAAGTCGGGTAAGAGCTTATGAAACTTCCTTATCCGTGACGTACTTAAAGGTCACAAACTGCTTGTGACCTATAAAAAAGAAAATGAATCAACAATGATGACGAGCGGCATGATTTGGGACTTTTCTACACTAATGTTTGAATTGAGTAGATCTCCACGTAATGTGCATACTGTTCCAAATAATTTTTTGCGGGAAAACCACGACTGATATTCTGCATCCCCTTATGTGCTCCACAGGAGGAAGAACGTCATGTGGTTCTGGAACGGCATCAGGGTGAGTAAACTATGACAGATTTCTTGGATGAACCACCCCTTTATGAGTTTGGAGCCCTCCAAAAGAGGAAGAAAAGAACAAAATCCTCCCCTGCACTGGCGTCTGTTTGTGTTCAGCGTAGGAAGCTTTAGAAGTCATTTACACATGCGCCTTTCATCCAGACGCAGCCTGTTCAGGCCGTACGCTTGGCGTCATTCACACGCCCACTACACACTCATCCACTCCACCAGAAAAAACACACACACATGCTGGGCTAATTCATAGATTCATGAGTTGAAAATGGCACTTTAGTCATGACGATGTGTTCATTTTGGTCCAAACATTCATTGTTTTTTGGCATGAATAAACAACCACATAATGAACGAGAGACCTGTTTTTAGATTGACCTAGAGTGGCGTCAAAAGTGTTTTTTTAATTTGTTAAATTGAATTCCAACTGTATGTAACTGTATTCCAACGGGTGGTGATGGCGCAGTGGATAAGACACATGCCTTTGGTGTGAGAGACCCGGGTTCGAATCCACTGTGAGACACCAATGTGTCCCTGAGCAAGACACTTAACCCCTAGTTGCTCCAGAGGCGTATATATAGCAATTGTAAGTCGCTTTGGATAAAAGCGTCAGCTAAATGAATAAAATGTAAATGTAAATGTAGTTTGACTGATGGATAGATGGATGGACTGATGACTGATGACAGACACTGTAGATAGACATGAATTAATGGATGGATGAATGGAAAGGACGGGTGGATGAATAGATGGATGGACGGATGGATGGATGAATAGACGGGTGGACGGATGGATGGATGAATAGACGGGTGGACGGATGAATAGATGGATGGACGGATGGATGGATGAATAGACGGGTGGACGGATGAATAGATGGATGGATGGACGGATGGATGGATGAATAGATAGATGGATGGACGGATGGATGGATGGATGGACGGATGGTTGATGGGTGGATGGATGGATGAATAGACGGGTGGACGGAAGGATGGATGGATGAATAGATGGATGGATGGATGGACAGATGGATGAATAGACGGGTGGACGGATGAATAGATGGATGGATGGATGGATGAATAGATAGATGGATGCCATCCATCTATTCATCATAATGAATAGATGGATGGATGGATGAATAGATAGATGGATGGATGAATAGACAGGTGGATGAACGGATGGATGGATGGATAGACAGATGGATGGATGGATGGATGAATAGACAGGTGGACGGATGGTTGATGGATGAATAGGCAGGTGGATGGATGGATGGATGGATAAATAGATGGACAGATGGATGGATGGATGGATGGACAGATGGATGAATAGACAGGTGGATGGATGGATGAATAGACGGGTGGAGGGATGGATGGATGAATAAACGGGTGGACGGATGGATGAATAGATGGATGGATGGATGGATGGATGAATGGATGGATGGATGGATGGATGGATGGATGGCTGCACTAAAGTAACTACAATTCTACAATTGACTTAATTAGTTTTTTCCTGTTAAATGCAGAGAGTGAAAGCTGATGATTAATGTGGAAAGTTTGGCTGTGTGTGTGTGTGTGTGTGTGTGTGTGTGTGTGGCCTGTTTGGCAGACCTTCATGAAGGTATACCCTTCACAAGCACACCCCACTGTGGCCTGACTCTGTTCATCTCTCTCTCTCTTTCTCTCACACACACATTAGAAGATTGACAAAAAGCAGGATTGCAGACTCCAATGCAGCAAGACTAGAATGCCGTATATAAATCAGTATTTTATGCAGGTGAGGGTGTTTAGTGCGTGACCTGCAATCTCTTGCCTGAACTTTTGGGACTCCCATCTCAACCAAGTGTCACACACACACACACACACACACACACACAGAGATACTCCCAGATACACGCACACTCTTTTGTTCAGGACTGTGGATGTGGATTCGCAGATGAAGTGTTGACTCAGGATGTGACACAGCGTTATTCAAACATCTCGACATTGACATTCTGGCCTCATGCAACGTGTAGTGTGCGTTTGTGCAAGAGAACAAGAAAGAGATTTTACATTTTAGAAAGAATATGTGAGTGGTGCATTGTAGCTATACGATGCTGGGACGTTGTGAATGGCCCAGTGCGTTGCAGTACGGTGGATAAGATGCTCTGAGTGGCTGTCAACACTGTTATGTGGAGTCGTCTGCATGCTTGCTTACTGACTCAAACTTTAAACCTCAAGACGTACATCTGATCAGTTAGACATCATCCAAGTCTGTAGCTCAAACTGTTTAAAGGGTTAGTTCACCCAAAAATGAAAATTATGTCATTAATGACTCGCCCTCATGTCGTCCCAAGCCCGTAAGACCTCCGTTCATCTTCGGGACACAGTTTAAGATATTTTAGATTTAGTCCGAGAGCTTTCTGTCCCTCCATTGGAAATGTATGTACGGTATACTGTCCTTGTCCAGAAAGGAAATAAAGACATCATCAAAGTAGTCCACGTGACATCAGTGGGTTAGTTACAATGTTTTGAAGCATCAAAAATACATTTTGGTCCAAAAATAACAAAAACTAGGACTTTATTCAGCATTGTATTGTGGTCCGGTTCTGTTGTGGATCCGCGTTCAGTGACGCCGCTGACGTAAGACGCTGCTGACGTGTGTCTGGTGCGCCGAGCTTCGTTTACAGTCTGAGGGAGACACACGCTGGAAACAAAACAATCTTCGCAAACATGTCTAAGGATTTCCACACAGAGGAAGACTTGCATTTTTTTGCCCAGCCATATTTATTTGAACCCGAATACACGGACGCACCAGACACACGTCAGCAGCGTCTTACGTCAGCGGCGTCACTGAACGCGGATCCACAACAGAACCGGAACACAATACAATGCTGAATAAAGTCGTAGTTTTTGTTATTTTTGGACCAAAATGTATTTTCGATGCTTCAAAACATTGTAACTAACCCACTGATGTCACATGGACTACTTTGATGATGTCTTTATTTCCTTTCTGGACAAGGACAGTATACCGTACATACATTTCCAATGGAGGGACAGAAAGCTCTCGGACTAAATCTAAAATATCTTAAACTGTGTCCCGAAGATGAACGGAGATCTTACGGGCTTGGGACGACATGAGGGCGAGTCATTAATGACATAATTTTCATTTTTGGGTGAACTAACCCTTTAATACATATAGCTGAGGGCAGGTCTAAATCAGTAACCCTAAATCTGAGAGATATAATCATACATGTCCATTATTTTTCTACAGTATATTAGGGCTGCACGAAATCACAATATGGCACAACGTGTGTTTCAGATGGTTGTGTAAATAGAGCGCAAGATGAATGAGGAAAATAGTCTTTAATACAATTAACCACAGGAATACAGAGAAGAAACGCGTGCACTTTGCATCGACGACACAGGACCAAAAACTAAGGAACACTCAGGGATTAAAGACACAGATGAACTAATGAGATAATTAATGAACGACAGGTGAAAGGAATAATTAATCAAAGGAACAAACTAATGAACTAATGACAGAGAACATCGAAACCAAACACACGTTACATCAGAGTACACCACTGTTTTACACACCAGAGTTAAATGAGCTAGTAGCAGTATATTATTTTTCTTAAAAACTGTAGATGAAAATTTTTGGACCAAATTGTTGTGACAGTTGTTTTTAAAATCACAACTAGATTTCCCCCAGACTCATGCAGTCTATTTATTTGTATTTTTGACCAAAACTAGTTTGTGCTCAACTATTTGAAACATCATCGTCGACACATAATTTGCAGAGGAAGCTCTGAAAGGCGTACGGTAGCCTAATAAAGAGGCTTATTTCTGTTTAAAACTTGAAGAGGGTTATTACAGTCATCAGTGTTTTTACGTCAGCAGATTTTAGTCCACAAGGACGACATCATCAAACCAAGGCGCTGATCTTCTCTCTTTCGGTTCACAATAACTGTGTTTTCAATTCTCACGTCAATATTTATGAGGCATGATGGAGCTTTGCTAATATCCTTACTGGTTTTAATGGGATGTCAGGATTTGCTGTTGACCCGTGTGAACTCAAGAGGCTTCTAAGGGTCAATACTGAAATATGAGCTGTTTTGTCCATAATTTGACATCTTTATTGAGTTTGTTATCCAGATTCAGGCGGTCTAATTGTCTTATTTAAAAAAGAAAGATATCTTTATTTTAGTTATACTTTTTTCTATTGAGTAATCCTTACCCTCCTGCTTTTGTAATACATTTTTTTTTATTGTATTCATTTTATTATTGTTTAGTCAAATTAAAACCATAAAACATTAACTGAAATAAAATAAAAAAAACATTAACTGAAATAAAATTAAAAATATATATAAAATGACAGCTTGTTCCCAAGAAAGCATTTCTCATTTGAATTTCGTTTTGTACACTAAAATAACTGAAATAAAAATGAATAAAAACTGTATAGACATTTTTTTTAAAGAAACTAAAACATAAAATGACAAAACACAGCAAAAAATGACTAAACCTTTAACTGAAATTAAAATAAAAACAAGAGTAGTATCTCAATGGTCTCAATAACACTGGTAAATGTATTTGTTTATGGGGAAACATATTTGAAAATTTGCTCGCTTTAACTTCGATTTCAAAACCCGTAGAGGAAGTGCTATCACTGTTATGCCATAGAGCCAATCAGAGAGAGCCAGGGGAAGGGTTGGCATCACCGTGGTTACCATGCTAAACAGACTTATAATTATGGGATGTAGAGCCCCGGTGGCTGCGAAGTTCAAATAATTTATGCACCACAGATGCATTGTTCTTCTGAAAAGACAGAGGGCAAAAGAAAGAGGAAGGCAAGAGGTTTGGGGGAAATGTCTAGAGAATAAGAAAGAGACAGAGAAGAACGACTGTAACATATAAACTAGGTTTTTACATCAGATTAGAAATTTAGATTATTTTATAAAGTAAGCCATGTTTAACTATGGTATGAAGTTCCTCAGGTGTTCTGACTGGTGGTTTACATTTATATCCTGGACGGTTTTATGTGGTTTCTAGGACGTTAGGTTGCTTATTGGCCGAAGTGAGAGTGCATTAAGGATGACATATTTAGAAGTTTGTTCATTTTTCTGATTGTTCATCACAGGCGACTTGGACCTGGATCAGTCCCTCCTAACGTCCACTTCTTCCACTCGGCTGAGTTTGGCTGAGGTAATCGCCATGACGACCTTGAGTCGACCAATCGATTTGAACGTTTAGAGGTGCCTTTCAAAAACTCCAGTGTTTGTGAGTGTGTGTTTGAGCATGCATAAATGTGTGTTGTGTTTAATTATGTGCATGTGTTTGCATTGTTTAGAGGGTCTTTGTATTTGTTTAGTTTATGTGTCTCTAGGGTTGTGTTTGTGTGTGTGTGGTGGTTTTTGCTTACTCAGAGAGATATAAATAGATCAGTGCCGGTCCTCATATGATTGATCGGTTCCCTTTTCCCCAGACCCTGACCATTTCACGCTTTCTTTAACCAAAGACCCCCAGTGCACACACTATTCCTCTGGATGATCTTTACTGCATGTTCATGATATTAACTCAATTGAAATGCAGTATACGCACACTTGTTCACTTAACATTTCATTTTTTATTTTTTTTATTTAAATGTACTTTTCATGACATTTTCTTTTTTATGATGAGCTCCAAATCTTAGGGGAAAAATTATATATATTTTTTTATATATATATATATAAATATATTTTATTTAACTTTCTTTACTTTTATTAGTTTTTATTCATTTTTTATTAGGGCCCAAGCCTTGAAAAGGCGAAGGCCCTATTGTTTTCCTAAGGATTATTAGGGCCCAAGCCTTGAAAAGGCGAAGGCCCTATTGTTTTCCTTAGGATTATTAGGGCCCAAGCCTTGAAAAGGCGAAGGCCCTATTGTTTTCCTTAGGATTATTAGGGCCCAAGCCTTGAAAAGGCGAAGGCCCTATTGTTTTCCTAAGGATTATTATTAGGGCCCAAGCCTTGAAAAGGCGAAGGCCCTATTGTTTTCCTTAGGATTATTATTAGGGCCCAAGCCTTGAAAAGGCGAAGGCCCTATTGTTTTCCTTAGGATTATTATTTATTATTAGGGCCCAAGCCTTGAAAAGGCGAAGGCCCTATTGTTTTCCTTAGGATTATTATTTATTATTAGGGCCCAAGCCTTGAAAAGGCGAAGGCCCTATTGTTTTCCTTAGGATTATTATTTATTATTAGGGCCCAAGCCTTGAAAAGGCGAAGGCCCTATTGTTTTCCTAAGGATTATTAGGGCCCAAGCCTTGAAAAGGCGAAGGCCCTATTGTTTTCCTAAGGATTATTATTAGGGCCCAAGCCTTGAAAAGGCGAAGGCCCTATTGTTTTCCTTAGGATTATTATTTATTATTATTAGGGCCCAAGCCTTGAAAAGGCGAAGGCCCTATTGTTTTCCTTAGGATTATTATTTATTATTATTATTATTTTACTACCTTTTGGGCACTTTTGGGGGCCTTAACGTGCTCGAAAACTCTTGAAACTTTGCACACATCTCAGAACCCGCGGCCATCAGGGCCGGGCTGAAGCTGGTACCCGGGCGTGGCAGGGGGGCTCGACAGCGCCCCCTGGAACGGGGTTTGAACACTTGGTCCATAAATCAAACACGCTTGCATGTAATAATATGAAACTCAGTACACATATAGATCTCATCGGTTCATATATACTTCATGCTCTTACTTTTTACCCCAGCCCAACAGGAAGTCGGCTATTAAGGGTTGTTTGGAAAACACATGCAATGGAATGTGAAATACTCCTCCTAGAGAATTCAAACACACGGCACGAAACTCGGTCAGCATGAAGTCAAGACACTGAGGATGAAAAATTGCCAGGGGATTTTTGATATCTCGAACGGTTTGGCCGTGGCGAGTAAACGAAATTATGGCGAGAAACGTGAAACAGGAAGTGTGTTATAACTACTGCATACATTAACTAATCTTGATGAAACTTCAGCAGTGTGTTCGTTGTAAGAGCCCGATCACATGGATGTGACTATTGTGAGTCAAAGTTATAGCGCCACCAACTGGAAGCAGGAAGTGTGTCACTTTCAAAATGCTTTTAAATCACCCTCTTATTTGTACCCGATTTGCTTCAAACTTCATGTGCATAATGTAGACACACGCCAGATGTAGACCTGTGAAAGGATTATTGATATCTTAGATACTGTTGCCATGGCAATGCATCAAACATTAATATTCCTTTTTTTAAGCTTTTTCATGCTTTTTTATGCTTTCGGGCACTTTTGGGGTTCTTAACGTGCTCGAAAACTCTTGAAACTTTGCACACGGGACAAAACCCGCGGCCATCAGGGCCAGGCTGAAGCTGGTACCCGGGCGTGGCAGGGGGGCTCGACAGCGCCCCCTTGAACGGGTCAGACAATTTGGTCCATATATCCAACACGCTTTACCCTATTTGCTTCAAACTTGATGTGTATAATGTAGACACAAGCCAGATGTAGACCTGTGAAAGGATTGTTGATATCTTAGATGCTGTTGCCGTGACAACGCATCAAACTTTAATATTCTTTTTGGATACTTTTGAGATTCTTAGCGCACTTTTGGGGCCCTTAACGTGCTCAAAAACTCTTGAAACTTTGCACACGGGTCAGAAACCGCGGCCATCAGGGCCGGGCTGAAGCTGGTACCCGGGCGTGGCAGGGGGGCTCGACAGCGCCCCCTGGAATGGGGTCCGAAAACTTGGTCCATAAATCAAACAGGCTTTACCCGATTTGCTTCAAACTTGATGTGTATAATGTAGACACACGCCAGATTTAGACCTGTGAAAGGATTGTTGATATCTTAGATGCTGTTGCCGTGACAACGCATCAAACTTTAATATTCTTTTTGGATACTTTTGAGACTCTCAGCGCACTTTGGGGGCCCTTAACGTGCTCAAAAACTCTTGAAACTTTGCACACGGGTCAGAACCCGTGGCCATCAGGGCCGGGCTGAAGCTGGTACCCGGGCGTGGCAGGGGGGCTCGACAGTGCCCCCTGGAACGGGGTCCGAAAACTTGGTCCATAAATCAAACACGCTTGAATGTAATAATATGAAACTCGGTACACATATAGATCTCATCGATTCATATATCCTTTGTACTTTTACTTTTTACCCCAGCCCAACAGGAAGTCGGCTATTATGGTTTGTTTGGAAGCGTATGCCCCTGGAATTCGATATACTCCTCCTAGAGAATTCAACCAATCGCCACGAAACTCGGTCAGCATGAAGTCAAGACATTGAGGATGAAAAGTTGCCAGGGGATTTTTGATATCTCGAACGGTTTGGCTGTGGCGAGGAAACGAATTTATGGCGAATAAAGGAAACAGGAAGTGTGTTATAACTTCTGCATACATTAACTGATCTTGATGAAACTTCAGCAGTGTGTTCGCTGTAAGAGTCCGATCACATGGATGTGACTATTGTGAGTCAAAGTTATAGCGCCACCAACTGGCAGCAGGAAGTGTGTCACTTCCTAAAGGCTTTGAAATCACCCTCTTATTTTTACCCAATTTGCTTCAAACTTTATGTGTATAATGTAGACACACGGCAGATGTAGACCTGAGAAAGGATTATTGATATCTTAGATACTGTTGCCGTGGCAACGCATCAAACTTTATTATTCTTTGTTGATGCTTTTGAGACTCTTAACATACTTGAAATTGCATGAAACCCGACAGACACATCACATTTATTAGACAGTAGACATGTGCAGAGTTTCAGAAACGGGCATGGTGAGAGCAATTAGAGAATAATGTTTAAGTTTAAAAACAGCCAGAATGGTTGTTTAGTCAAAAAAAATTTTTTTCCAAATCATACATAGTGTTATACTGCCCTCTTGTGTTCAAAATCAGGTAAAAAGCGAAAGTAAAATAAGGACGTCTGCACAATTCATTAATAATGGTGCAGAGTAGAGTGAGCTTTTTCAATTAATTCCTATGGAAGTAGGAATGAACTAAACAACGTTCGCTCTGTTCTGCTCGTCCCTCACCGTGGGCGCGCAGAGTTATGAATGCCCGTGCAGCCGTGAGCATTTTAGTTTCATTTTAAAATTAGCGCCATTTCGGGGGACGTATTACTTTAATTTATTTAACAAAAACACAATGTTGTGTTTAATTGCGAGTGTACACAAATATAAGTAAACACTTTGACGTTTGAATGATGTCCTGTATGAAGAAAATGACGGAGTATGTTTCACTGTTCAATCGCGCTGAGCCACCCAGACCCCCACACACACACTGACACACACACACACACACACACACACACACACACACACACACACAAACACACACACACACACACACACAATAATAAAACATTCAACCTAACATATACAAATTACACTGCTATGTTGAAATAGTCAGTAGTACAATTTGTATCATTCACAGTAAGCACCGCTCCACTGTGATTTTTCCAAGCACATTTTTGCACAAGTGAAGAGGATGATTTTTTCCGTCGATATTGGAACGTGAGTGAAGTACAAAGCCTGTAATAAAGAATAGTTTAGCATCCAAATACATCGCAAATGTTGCAACATTTAGATTCTAAAGAGAGATTTACGTGAGCCTAACACCACTTACTTTTACTTTTGTTTTAAATTATTTCGTTTTGGCTTTATTATAGTTATTTTTTTATTTGTGTTCTGTTCTGAATATCATTAAATTTAAAGGATTTGTTGTGGAATATTTTGAGTGTATAATCAAATAACACTAAACCGTCACTAGGTGTCGCCAGGCGACCGTCTTAATGAGCGGGTCATTGATTCATTCGTTCAAACGATTCGTTTGAACGACTGAGTCATTCATGAATGAGACAGATGTTTATGGATTGGTCATTGAATCTTTGAGTCAACCAATTTGTTCAAAATGCTGAATCATTCAGTAATGAGAAAACCTGTTGCTGTGAGATGCAATGGTTCTGCTGTGATCTTTGTTTAACTATTTTCGCTGCTGAAACAGAAGAACAGTCAATATTGCATCTAAAATGTAAGTGACTTGACACGTGTGTGTGTGTGTGTGTGTGTGTGTGTGTGCGTGTGAGTGCGTGCGTGCGTGTGTGTGTGTGTGTGTGTGTGTGTGTGCAATCAATCCCAGGTAAGAGGCATGAATAATGAGAATTGGACTTCTAGGAGTGAGGTTAATATTCCGGAGATGGTTCCCTCGGATTGTGAAAAGGAGGCGGCGCGGGAGTGGCCAGGCATTGCGCTACTTCTGTTTCAAAGTTTAAAACAATGCTAATATCATTTTTTTGAACGATTTCATTACAAATGTTTATTTTATATATTTATAAAATATTATAAAATATAATAACTATGTTTTGTCCTATTAACAAAAGACAGGCAATGTACTATTAACAAATGTTAATAGTTTTTTAAAAGTTAAAATGATACTTTATGTATTTGTTTTGTGTCAGATGATTAACAATATAAATTAAACAAAGCTTAAAACAAACAAAATAATAAAACGAAAACAAAGCTTGAACATTTTATTTAATTGAAAAGCCTTTTTGAAATAAAATGTGTTTTTTTCCCTCTGAAATAGCAAAAGCATCGCACACTTAGCTGTACCTGCTCTAAATAAATAATAGTATTTAAATAAAAATACAAAATCGAAATAAATAAATTATATAAAACAAAATCAAATCAAAGAAAATAAATCTTATTAAAGTTATGCAGGCACACATTTAACAATAATTTTCAAGTGACAAATAAAATCAATCAAAATTCCTTACACATGGAGTTAATCCTGACGATTCCTGAGGCGCCTTTCCTCATGACACTCGCTTTTTTTTTCGAAGATATATTTTCTTTGGTTTGATTTTGTTTTTGTAATAATTTATTTTATTTAGTTCGATTTTGTATTTTTATTGAATTACTCTTTTTTATTTAGAGCAGGTACAGCTAGTGTGTGATGCTTTTGCTATTTCAGAGGAAAACAATAATTTTATTTAATTAATAATTTTTGTTTCAGTCCACCATATAATTATGTTGTGTTTGATCTATGGAAAAAAGTTAGTTGTGAAATGGTTGAATATTAACAAAAGTTAATAGTTTTTTACAAGTTAGAATAATACGATATATATATATATATAAACAAGCCGGTGGCACCGCCACCCCCGGTGCCTTTACGGTTACTGTGCATGACGGGCAATATCGTAACTCCGCTTTGACCTTTGAGAAGATGTGTGCTATAGAGCTTGCATTGGTGTGGGCTCTGCAAAAGTGTGTGTGTGTGTGTGAGGCGTGATTGAACAATGTAGACATATATATATATATATATATAAAGGCACCGGGGTGGCGGTGCCACCGGCTTGTTTATATATATATATATATATATATATATATATATATATATATATATATATATATATATATATATATATATATATGAATATAGCTGCGAGCAGCGATGAAGGGCCAAAGCCGGCGGCACCGCCACTCCGGTGCCTTTAGGTAACTAAAGGCACCGGGGTTGCGGTGCCACCGGCTTGGGCCCGTAATCGCTGCTCGCAGCTATATTTATTATTATTTTACTACCTTTTGGGCACTTTTGGGGGCCTTAACGTGCTCGAAAACTCTTGAAACTTTGCACACATCTCAGAACCCGCGGCCATCAGGGCCGGGCTGAAGCTGGTACCCGGGCGTGGCAGGGGGGCTCGACAGCGCCCCCTGGAACGGGGTTTGAACACTTGGTCCATAAATCAAACACGCTTGCATGTAATAATATGAAACTCAGTACACATATAGATCTCATCGGTTCATATATACTTCATGCTCTTACTTTTTACCCCAGCCCAACAGGAAGTCGGCTATTAAGGGTTGTTTGGAAAACACATGCAATGGAATGTGAAATACTCCTCCTAGAGAATTCAAACACACGGCACGAAACTCGGTCAGCATGAAGTCAAGACACTGAGGATGAAAAATTGCCAGGGGATTTTTGATATCTCGAACGGTTTGGCCGTGGCGAGTAAACGAAATTATGGCGAGAAACGTGAAACAGGAAGTGTGTTATAACTACTGCATACATTAACTAATCTTGATGAAACTTCAGCAGTGTGTTCGTTGTAAGAGCCCGATCACATGGATGTGACTATTGTGAGTCAAAGTTATAGCGCCACCAACTGGAAGCAGGAAGTGTGTCACTTTCAAAATGCTTTTAAATCACCCTCTTATTTTTACCCGATTTGCTTCAAACTTCATGTGCATAATGTAGACACACGCCAGATGTAGACCTGTGAAAGGATTATTGATATCTTAGATACTGT